>JAFNEN010000340.1:360000-456983 GCA_019343175.1 Oedothorax gibbosus | reverse complement strand
CTCCCTCATGAGTTTTTAATATCGTCACTTGAATGGGTGAAAAATAAAAAAACCACCGTTAATAACGTTTTTAAATAGCTTTCAACCACACAAGGGGGGTGCAAAAATAAGGGCCCCTTTTGCCGTGCCGTTTCTTGATTATATGTAGGGGTGCTTGACATTGAATTAAGGTTACACTAGAGCCAGACGAAGGGTTTATTTTTTTAAAGTAGTGTAATGTTATAGTATGCAGATAAATGAATAATAAAGAATAAATAAATAATATAAATGAATGAAAAAATGAATAAATAAATAAATAAAAAAATGATAAATAAATAAATGAAAAATTTGAATAAATGAATGAATAAAGGAATCCCAATGAAAAAATAAATCCAAAAAATGAAAAAAATGAACCCACAAAATGAAAAAATGAATACACAAATGAATAAATAATACACAAATGAATAAATCAATCCACAAAACACAAATTACATATCGATACCTATGATATCGATATATATCTTATATTATTACTTGGATTATTAACAACAATAAACCTGTTTTAAACCTTGCATAACAAGAATTTATTTTCGTTGACACTTTTGACTTTAAAGATTTTTTTCTAGCCTACTTTATTTCACCTAAAAGACGTCCCTCACTGCTTATTTATAAGATTACAATAGTAATTAAATATTAGTCAGAATATTGGAATAAACTAATTAATTTTTGCATTTTTAATAATTTTTATTTACAATATGAACAAATCTACCAACAAGTTAATGGAATACCACAAGGTAGTTCCTTTTCAACTATCCTTGCAAATTTATTTTTACACTGGTTTGAAAAAACGCACTCTTTTAAACTTACTGCTCCGATTTGTTGATGCCCCTTTGTTTTTGATTATCCTGATTTTACACCCCTTTTGCACAAAATTTACCCATCAGAACTTCTTCTTAAGAAAACCAATAGCCCCCCTTCTTCATTAAATTCTTAGAATACAAATTCGATCTAATAACTCTGCCAACCAAAACATTTATGATAAACGTAATGACTTTCATTTTGATGTTTTTTCGACTTATTCCATGGAATTCTAATCTTTTGTTAAAGTCTATAGAAAATGCATTATAAATACCTACATCGCATTAAAATATCTCAACGTCAATAACTTTAAAATTCCCAAAAACTTGACCTCCTTGTGCACTTATCAACAACAATTTTCCCTCCAAAATTTATAAAAAGTATTTGCAATAATTTTCTTTTTGCGTCACTAATTTTTACTCATAGTCAAATTTTTTTTCCTTCACCGCACTTATTTTCCACACTGAACTGTCTATTTTTCACCTAATTTTAGTTCGGATTTTGGGGAAAAGGGCGGTTTGGCTTCAAAGTTTCGTGTTTTTTCTATGCTTCTCTGCTTTATTAATTTTTGTCTTTATGTTTTTGATTTTTTTTTTTAATTTTGATTTGTTTGCGGTCTTCTGGAAATCCACGTACACTTCGGGGGTAAAATTGGGATTTTTTTTTTGACTCTTGTCCATCCCAATACAGAAATGTATTGTTTTTTAATAGTGTCGTAAGGTCTTTACCTCCTGTGAAATGGCCTTTCCCACTTTTTTGGGGTTTCTTTCATATCCTCTTTCTTTTTTTTGTTTTTGTATTCTTTTTTTTTTTTTTTTTTTTTACTGTTTATGGCAGCTTTAGCGCCGTTGGTAAATTCTCCCTTTTTGTATTATTTGTTTTGGGTTTGGGGATATATTTTTTCAATGCTTTATGTGCTCTATATATATATATTATATATATATAAATATTATAATATAAATATTATAATATATATATATATAATAATTATATATATATATATATAATATATTTTATATATATAAAATTATAAAATATATATATTTTAATATAATATATAAAATATAATATATTTTATATATATAACATTACGATATATGTATCGATACGATATATGTACGTATCGTTATCCGTACGATAACATATCGATTTTACGATCGTATACATATCGATATACTGTCATATACAAGCGATATACAATGGTTCGTACACATATCGGTGTCGATACACTATCGATTCTATATAATCAAAAATAAATCCATATGATATAATCCATAAAATTAATCCATAATTAAAAAAATTCAAATAAAACCTAAATAAACCCAAAAAAAAATCCATAAATCCATCAATCCTAAATCCATCAATCCATAAATCAATCAATCCATAAATTTTATCAATCCATAAAACAATCATCAATCAATCATCAATCAATCATTTAATCAATAATCAATCAATCAATCAATCAATCAAAACCCAAACAATCAAATCAATCAATCAATCAATCATCAATCAATCATCAATCAATCAATCAATCAATCAATCAATCAATCAATCAACTCAATTTAATCAATCAATCAATCAAACAATCAATCAATCAATCAATCAATCAATCAATCAATCAATCAATCAATCAATACAATAAAACAATCAATCAAACAATCAATCCATCCATCCACATCCATCCATCCATCATCCATCCATCCATCCATCCATCATCCATCCATCCTCAAACCATCCATCCATCCATCCATCCATCCCCTCCATCCATCCATCCATCCATCCATCCTCAATCCATCCATCAATCCATCCATCAATCCCTGCATCAATCAATCCATCATCATCCATCAATCAATCCATCAATCCATCGATCAATCGATAGATCATAGATAGATAGATAGATAGATAGATAGATAGATAGATGATAGATAGATAGATAGATAAATAAATAAATAGCGTAGTTCTAGTGTAACGTTATTTCAATACCAAGCACACCTACATAAGGGAAACAATCGAAGCATCATCAATCGATGTAATGAATAATTCGAAGTTTTCATTCGAAGTAATTCATTCGAAGTTTTTTCCGCTTCGATTGTTCTGGCAAGCGGCCAGAAACACCTTCCAAACTTCGAAGTATCGATAGTTCGATAGTCTCGCTACAGCGTATACTATCGATTTTTTACTTCGAAGTGCGCCCGTCGTTGAACTATCGGAGTTGCGTACGAAGCTATCGATAGTCTATCGATGTTTAAGGAACACTAGTCACTATAACGTGAATAAAATGTCGGTTTTTTTTGGATGAGGTCGGACGAGTCGATTTTTCGATTAATGTAAAAGACAACCGGTTATTTATTTCATTGGGTTCATTTACTTTTTGCTTCTTCCCAGGTGGTAGCTGGAAATCCTTGTATTAAAATGTAAATTTTTGTGTTCAGGCATGCTAAAGGAATTTTATGTAAAAAGAATTCTGTTATACATAAACATTTTGTCAGTACAAATAATGGGGATCCTTCTACTTAATTCTTTAAAAAAAATAATAATTTCCTAAAACTAAACTATTTTATATGGACCATTAGTATATTTAAACATTTTACTTTATATAAGAAAAAGTTTTAAAGATGCTCTCAAAACTTGTTTTTCTTTCATTCAATTATGTCTGATATGTATAGAAATTTTCTTCGAAATCATTTCCATATTCTAGATTTTAATCCAGTTTATAACTCAGGTTTCTGCCGTGACATACTTTTTGAATACCTGGAGCTTTTTTTTTAAATGTTTTCCACAAACAAGTTAAAATTATTGAAAACTAACTTTTGAATATTATACATAGTGTTATTTAACAGAGGAAATATAAAATAAAAAATTTCAATATAGAAATATTTTCAAGAGAGAGATTTCATCATTTACTTTATTCATGATTACTTTTATTTTTAATCGCATATTGAAGTAATTGCAGTGCTGCCATCTAACGAATGTAAAATGTAATAATTTTACAATTCCTTATTCATCAAACCATCAATTTCAAAGAACTGCAAGCTGTAAGGTAAGCTTTAAGGTATTTTACAAAACATAGAGCTAATCGAGTTCTCAAATAAAATTAAAATTTCCATCAGAAATTAATTACAAAATACAAGAGGTGTGTAACATTGAGAGAATTGGTTCCCAAAACCAGTAGTAGAAGTAGAGAAAAAAAAGTGTAGATGCCCAATTCCCACAATTCGGATGGAAGTCCCCTCCTCCTTTCAGCTTGATATATATTCACTTATTTTGCTCTTGTTCAAATAGTTAATAAATATCATAATTAACAAAAATATCAATTTATTTTAAGAGAAGGTTGGGATCGATAGATTGTATTTTAAAGCTATTACAACTGATAGTTATGCTACATGAAAACAACTAAACTTATAAAAAGGTTAAAATTGTCTGGTTTTTTTTAAAGTGGAAAACAGTTAAGTAAACAAAGGAAGTAAGGGATGGTTTTTAGTGTAAATAGATGTGAGAGAACGCATGGCCCTTTTCTTGAAAAAGTGAAAGGATGCGTCAACCCGCGTCTCCCCACATTTCTAGCACTGCCAGCACAATCGTAGCGTCCGCCACGACAACACGCTGTCTTTCTAAAATCTCAATGCGTTACTATTTCTATGACACTCTGAGTTAAAGCTGATGTATCAGTCCTAACTCATTAGGGCTGGTTTAGATGATATTTTTTCTTATGCGGGTAAATTAAACAAAATTGTGAGGCAGCAATTTTCGCGACCAGAGAAATTCATTAGTTCTACTGAAAGAATAGTTTGTACACAATATTCGTACTCTTTTAATAAGGTAAGAAAATATTTTTCTGCTACAATTCCAGAAGGACCAAGAATGAAAACAATTACGCTGGAACTGTTGCCACTTTAATTTTGCATAAAACTTTCGTTTTAAATACTCCTCAACAAAAAAAATCTGGCTTAAAAATGTATAAATTTAATAAGTTCAAAATTAAATGTTTTTGATCCTTGTTTTGTAGTACATACAGCGTTATTTATAATAAAAACAAACACAATTGAAAATAATCTTGTGTTTAGTTATTAGTGAATCGAAAAGCTCCTACTATTTTATTATGTATAAGAAGTCTTTTAGTAATTTACTACCTTTTTTACGAAGAAATACTAGGTAAACCTTTTCTATGGTAAATTATTGAAACCTTCTCCTACTTTCTTCCCTCTAATTTCACATCCATTTTTTATTAGTGGAGGGATGGCAACAGAATCGATATTCATTTAGGGGCGACATCTCGTGTGCCGGATCCGAACAAAGAAACAAGAAAATAATTACAGCAAAAAGTTCCAGCGTTGCCACAGCAACAAGTAAAAAAAGCGAGTCGCGCAAATTATTAGCGAATTTTGGCGACAGATACTTCTTTTTACGTCCGTCCTAAATCAATTTCGTCATCTTTAAATGAAGAAATGCAAGATTGTTCTTTAATTCACTGTCTTATTTGCATCTGATTTTTTTTATATGAACAGAAGAATAAGAAAAAAGTTCGTGAGTAATAATTGACAATTTAAGCATTATTCAAAGTTGATGAAATCGGAATCTAGTTTCGTTATGGAAAGATAGAAATAATTGGAATATTTTTGCAAGAGAATAATAATCTTTCATATTTAAAAATGCAATTATTAAGGTTTGGGTTATTATTTTTTTTTATCTTAGGTCCAAAGATTACAAACGGTCTTTGTCTATCTACCCATTTTTTTATTTTATATATAACAAGGTTATATATTGTTATTTTTTACACTTTCTTTGGAGATTGTAAACTGGTATTGCATTTGTGGCGGCAGGAGCGAGAGCAGTTCTAGTGCAATCGATTACAGCAACCATCAATAATCATAATATTTGTCTAACTGTTAAATCCTGTATTTGTATCTATAAACATATGTATTTAAACTCTGATGCATTCATAACAGTTGCTACTTTTTACCATGCATCTTACCAGCATGTATATGTTTTTATGAGTTATGTTTCGTTGTTATGTGTTAGTTATTAAAAGTTAAGTTTAGCCAAAGTATTTGTGATGTCTTTTCTTTAAAACAATATCACTGTGCTCGTGACAAATGAGTGCAGTATATCTGGTGACCTCGGACTTCGGATTTTCTACGTGGAACCTGCTCTGAAGCCTACTTCACGGGGACTGATGTACCTAGTACGAATACACCGGCTCATTCTGATGCAGTTTGCCTTAGGTGTCTGCCAGGTAGCCCTCTTCAACCGTCGCACTGTTGATCGACGGTCGCTTCTTCACCGGCGTGTTCCCAGCGCCTGTGGCCAGTTCCCACCAGCGTGTTCCCAGCAGCAGCGGCTTGTGTATCCAAGCGTGCCTCAGCTCCTGCATTCCAGCGGACATTGCGTATCTTCCGGCGAACTGTCTTCAAGCAATTTCCTATTCTGGACATTGGGGACATTTTGGACATTGTGTGAACATTTGTGGTGTTTAGTAGGTGCATCGTCGTAAGTTCGAAGTTTTGACTAATATTTTTGGCCCTTTGGTAAGTCAAGTATTTTTTTTCTTTCTTTTGAAGTTCTAGTTCTAGTTCGTTTGCTTATTGCACCTTTTCAATTTAACTTTCGAATTTTAAAACATTCAGAATGACTAAACACAATATTGACTCCAAAAATTCATTGCAAAATCAAATCACCGAACTACAAAAGGAAATTTCAGCTCTAAATGAAAAGCTTGATGGTTTATTAAGGAATAGTAACAATTGTTCTAGAGGCCGTTCCCCTTCACGGAACGTCAAAGTTCGTCGTAACTCTAGTTCCAATATTCGAAGTTTTAATGATAAAAGTCCAAATGCACAAAATAATCCCAACTCTCTACCTAAAACTTGCTGGTATCATAAAAAGTTTGGTGAAAAAGCTCATAGTTGTAACGAGCCTTGCTCTTATCACTTGGCAAATTTGCCGTTGGACGAGCCTTTAAAAACTCGTAGACCCGACCACGGAAGCAGTGATCCCTGGCTCTAATGCTGGTTTTTTGAGTCATCGACTCTTTGTCACTGACGTGAAAACTAAGGTTCAATTCCTGGTCGACAGTGGATCAGATTTAAGTTTGTTGCCTCTTTCTTTTAGAGGTTGTCGAACAGTCAGTCCTTATGTTTTGAACGCTGCAAACGGGACCACAATTAAAACTTACGGTTCAAAGTTACTTTCTTTAAACTTGGGTCTCCGTAGGAAGTTTGACTTTCCTTTTGTCATTGCAGCCGTTTCTAAACCCATATAGGAGCTGATTTTCCTACAGCAATTCGGTTTAATTGTTGACATTAAAATCGCAAGCTTATTGACCCTTTAACGTCTTGTACTCAAAAGGTAAAGTTTTGCCTACTTTCATACCGGGAATTAAGACTGTTGTTGGCGATAGCAAATATCACCGCCTAATACAGGAATTCCCAGACGTAACTAAGGCCAGCCCAAGACCCTTGGCATAAAACATGATACGGTCCACCACATTAACCACTTTTGGCCCGCCTGTTTGCTCTAAAGTTCGTAGGCTACATCCTGCTCAGCTTAACAGCTAAGAATGAGTTTTTCCTATATGCTGGAGCATGGTATTTGTCGACCATCTAAAAGTTCCTGGGCTAGTGCATTGCACATGGTCCCGAAGAGTAATTCAGACTGGCGACCAACAGGTGATTACCGGCTTTTGAATTCGCGTACCAAACCTGACAAATACCCTTTGCCGAACCTACAAGATTTCACTCAGGACCTTTCGGGTAAAAGAATTTTCAGTAAGATTGACCTTGTAAGGGCTTTTAATCAAATACCTGTACATGAGCCTGATATAGAAAAAACTGCAGTTATAACCCCATTTGGGTTGTTTGAATTTATGTTTCTTCCTTATGGTCTTTGTGGTGCGCCCCAAACCTTTCAACGCTTCATCAATGAAGTTCTTTTACGATATCTTAATAGCCAGTACTAGTGAGGAAGAACACTTAAAACACTTGCGGTTGATATTTCAGAGGCTTCAAAATTTTGGCGTAACTATAAATTCAGCTAAATGCGTCTTTGGAAAGTCTGAAATTTCATTTTTGGGTCACATTGTCAACGCATCTGGTTGTAGGCCTTTACCTGTAAAGGTTGAAACTATTGTAAATTACCCCTTGCCAAAAACGATCAAGGATTTAAGGCGTTTTCTAGGATGCTTAAATTTTTATCGTCGTTTTGTTCCGAAAGCAGCCGAGTTGCACGCCCCTTTAAATGCTCTTTTATGTGGTTCAAAGAAGAATGACAACGATGATTGATTGGTCCGATTCGTTGAAGGACGCATTCCAAAAATGTAAGGACGCTATCGTCAATATCACCCAATTATCTCATCCTGAACCTAACTGTGAACTTGCCTGTTTACGGATGCCAGCGATTTAGCTGTAGCGGGTACGTTGCATAAGAAAACTCCTAATGGTTACTTGCCCTTGTCTTTCTTTTCAAAGAAGCTAAATTCTGCTCAAAAATCATATTCAGCCTATGATAAGAGCTTTTGGCAATTTATTTTATCAATTATACATTTTCGTTTTATGTTAGAAGGTCGCGTTTTTTCATGTTTTTTACGGATCATAAGCCTCTCGTTTTTGCGTTTAACCAGGGTTTTGAAAGATGTTCTCCCAGACGACTACGTCAGGTCGAGTTTGTTTCCCAATTCACCACTGATATACGTCATTTTCTGGTGAACTTAATCCATAGCTGATGCACTTTCTAGAATCGAGGAAATAGTGTACCCTGTCCAAAAATTTCGAGGATATGGCTGCCCGTCAATTGACTGATGAAAAGCTTCAATTTTGCTTGCAAAATCCAGATAAAAAGGCCTTGAACTAAAGTTAATCGATTTTCCAAATTTTAAAGCTAGATTATATTGTGACATTTCCCAAAAATCTGTTCGAGTATTTATTCCCGACTCTTTTCGACAATTAGTTTTGAATCTGTACATGATCTTGCTCACACGGGTGCTCGCCCAACGCTGAAGCAGATTTCTGAGAGATACGTTTGGCCCTCGATGCGGAAAGATGTGGCTTCCTGGTGTCGTACTTGTGTGGCTTGTCAGAAGGCCAAAGTTCACAGGCACACTGTTTCGCCATTGCATCAAATACCAACTCCAAATGCCAGATTTCAGCATGTCCATCTGACCTAGTTGGCCCGTTACCCACTTTTCAAAACTACAGGTACTGTCTTACCATTATCGACAGGTATACCAGATGGGTTGAAGCGGTCCCACTACAAGACATTACAGCTGTTACTGTCGCTACGGCATTTTTGTATAACTACGTTTCTCGTTTTGGTGCCCCTTCGCGTATAACTTGTGACCAAGGTAGACAGCTTGAGTCTGCTGTATTTAAACGCTTGGCACAATCTCTTGGCTCTCAATCTCGCGCACTTCAGCTTATAACCCAAAAAGCAAACGGCATAGTTGAAAGAACACATCGAACCCTTAAAGCTTCCCTAAAGTGTAATCCTTTGGATTCTTGGGTGGATCGCCTTCCTCTGGTTCTACTTGGTCTCCGCACTGCTATTCGTGAGGACTGGAATCATTCTTCTGCTGAAATGGTATATGGTCAAACCTTAAGATTGCCAGGTCAGTTTTTTGATACTCCCAAAACTAATCTTTCTGAACCAGATTTCATACAAACACTTTCTAAAGCCTTTTCTGATGTTAAACCTTTGGCAGTTACGTGGAAGGATAAACGAGCAGTTTATGTTCCTAAAGCTTTAGAAAAATGCAGTCACGTTTTTATTCGAAATGATTCAGTCAGGAAACCACTCCAACCACCGTATATGGACCTTTTCATGTCTTGAAACGGAAGTCTAAGGTGTTTTTTCTGCAGGTTGGGAAGGATTCAAAGTGGATATCAATAGACAGGTTAAAACCTGCTTTTCTGGCTAGTCATGAACCTGCTGCAGAGAACAGCCAACCGTTGCCGACACCGATTTCTGATGCTGCAGCCTCGACTCGCAGCTACACCACCAGGAGTGGAAGGAAAGTTCGTTTTCGCTTACACTTGACGTGAAAGCTACGGAGGGGGATGATGTGGCGGCAGGAGCGAGAGCAGTTCTAGTGCAATCGATTACAGCAACCAATCAATAATCATAATATTTGTCTAACTGTTAAATCCTGTATTTGATCTATAACATATGTATTTAAACTCTGATGCATTCATAACAGTTGCTACTTTTTACCATGCATCTTACAGCATGTATATGTTTTTATGAGTTATGTTTCGTTGTTATGTGTTAGTTATTAAAAGTTAAGTTTAGCCAAAGTATTTGTGATGTCTTTTCTTTAAAACAATATCACTGTGCTCGTGACAAATGAGTGCAGTATACATTAAATAATTTTTTTAAATATCTAAGCTAACAAAGATTTATAAACTTAATAAGATGAAAAGACGAAAATGCACTTAGAAATTTGACGTAATTTTGTGTTTCGATTTTTTTGGACAGAACTTTTTTTTCTTTTATTCGAGAAAAATAATAGTAGTTCTGAATACATAATTTATTAAAAAATAATATAACAATTAATTTTCTTTTTGTAATAAAGCTCAACAAAAGAAACACTAACGTCCATAATTTTGAAGAAAATGGTAGATTTCGATTTTCACACCTAGAATAGAAGTAAAATACAAAAAAATTAAAAAGACCCCAAATTTTATGGCCATTTAATTACAATCAAAGTAAATTTTCCTGTTTTTTTTTTTCAAAAATAGTTTTTTTATTTGTAGGGATCAAGTCCCTAAGGTAATGGTCGTTATCATCAATCGTCTCATTCAGAGAGTCATAGTAATATTAACGCATTTGGGATTTTACAAAGACAATGTGTGGTCGTGGCGGACACTACGATTATGATGACATTGCTAGAAGGGTGGGTGGGGAGACGCGGGGTCACGGTTTTGGTTTATGCTTTGCATAATTGAAATTTAATCGAATTATTACCAATAAAGTTTAATAACTAGCAGGAATAAAAAAATGCACCTAAAAAACTCTAAAACAGAACACAGCAGACATATCATTTTTAGAGTGAAATCAAAACATCCAATAAAATCGCAGGAAAAGCAAAAATAAAAATGATAGCTAGATTAAAAGTAATCAATATTTATTTTACATTATTTATTTATAAAATTAGAATTTTTAGAAACATAATCATAGATAATTATATTGTGAATAAATCTTATGTTACAATGTCATACAAAAAAATAGCCTCGTTGTTTAGAAGTACACATTTAATGTTTACATTTTAAAGTTAAGTCTTTTAAAATTAAAATTCTTCAAATAAAAAAACATCTTGAAATATTTCGTACTTCAAACAGCTTTAAGTTTACTTTATAAAAATATTTCTATCTCATCAAAATTTTAATAAGGTTTCAGTCTTCGTTGTAAGTAAAATTTGATCTTCTCTTGGGGTTTAAGGCATAAAAAAGATGATCTTATTATCTTTCACGAAAATGACTTGGGAATGTCCCAACTTTTTTGTTAAAAAATAATCTTCTTAGGTTCTATAAAAATATTACTAAGGAAGAATTTTAAAAAAAGTAACAAGTTACTTTAGTGTTATAAGTTTTTGTTTTTAATAAAAGAAGCTTTGATAAATGATGACTTGTGCTATGACACGAACAGATTAAGAAATGTATAACATTGCATGGATACGTAATAATAATTTTGTGCTTTTGGAAAGTGAATTATTTATGATGACAGGAAACATTGATTTATATGTTTGATTCATGTTTATATAAAAAATTCATGACTTTTTGATTTGGTTGTTTAATATAAGTTAAATTTTTTTATTGCATGTGGTTTTTTTTCATTCTTATGATTACATTACCTTACATGAAATATAAGGTGTGTAGTGATACACAAAAGGTAATGAAAGAATTGAGGTGGGGTTGAAAATCCGAAATGGACAGTTTGTGTTTTTCTACACGTTTTATAAGGTGCTTACATTTAAAAAAAATGGTTTTTGAACACTGGTCTGTCTGTCAGACAGATCGCCTGTCTGAAACCATTCTGCAGATTGAACTAAAAAAGTTACGGACTTCAAATTTCGTATACGAGTTCCCAGTACCTGTCGGACGTCATAAAAGATTTTTAGGAAAACGCACATAGCAAAGGTAGCTGCATAATTCTTTTTAGATTTTATAATTTTTGAAATTACTTTATAGTGTATAAAATTACCTTTAAATGTATATATTAATTTATTGAGTGTTAATTAAAAAAATCGTGTTGTGATAACGCACCCCTAGTTTAACTCATATTTTATCTTGAACTATTCACTATGACATTTAAAATTAAACGTTTTGTGTTTCTTTGTACTAGAGTTTTATGACCAGATATTTCGATTAAAGTGTTTAAAAAAAAAGAACTTCGTGACTTTTTTTGAAGTCAGGACATTTTTTCTTTGCCATCAAATGAAGAGACTGTTCAGAGCATTGAATTAAAAAAAATATATTTAAAATGGAAAATGTTTATTTTATTCTTTAAAAATTTCAAATATTTTTCAATATTTCATTAATATTAATATTTCTTAATAATATTTTATTTTTCAATGTTTTTGTGTAAAAATCAAATATTTTATTACTTAACATCAGACAATTAAGAACTTAATGTGTACAATTAAGAATCAAAATGTGTATTAAACAACTAATTCAGCGTGTTAAGTTGAAGTTTAAATATTATAAATTAATGTATTTATAGATTTTTTTATGAACAAGCCGGTTTGACTGGAAATAAAAGCATAAGTGATGGAATAATTTAATTTTATTACAAGTTTCTAGTACAATACTGGCATTGGTACAAATATCCAGACCCATGCGTTTGAAACAAGAAGTTCTTAAAGAACTAAAATAACCTACTTTCCTGTTACTTAAATACTTACTGAAATTCTAATAGGAAAACAACTAAGTTCCTAACAGCAAATATCATCAACAACCGTTTCTACACTAGATTTCTACACATTCGAAAAAAAATCGCTAAACCCAACATCCAGCTATAATTTTAAACTTCTAAAAGCCAAAATCAACTTAATATTTTTTCCTTAATATTTTTTCTTAAATTAACTTAATATAATTTATCATCTGCACGATTTATTTGTAGTTCAAAGAATAATTCAATATTTATTAATAACAAAAGTAATGAAACTACTCCAAACTACATTAAAAAAATAAGAAATGTAAATTAAAATTAAGCATAATTGTATGCAAAAAATATGCCTTGCCGCTTTCTTGGTAAACAATTAATGAATGAACAATCAAAGAATCACATTGTGCTACATTTTATGACGTCATTTGAAACTGATTCATGCAAAAATTATTTTGCTTCAAATATTTTTAAATAAATAAAGTTTCTCATGCCATTGTTAATTTGGCAACAGTGATTTAAATGACTCAAAATTGAATTTCAATGCTAATTCAAAGGGAAATTCGCCGACAGATAGTAGATTTATGTCCGTCCGGACGTACAGACAGGCGGACAAAAAGTATGAAAGTTGGGTCTCTGAGGTCATAGCTTTCTAACAAAAAAGAATTTTTAAGATCCGATTTATAGAACCGATTTTGGAAGGGGGTACGGGCGGACGGACAGACAGACGGACAGACAGACAGACGGACAGACAGACAGACTGACAGACAGACGGACATCGACCGCATGTCAATACCTACTTTTTCATTTTTTTAATTCTTTCGAATTAAAAAAAGAAAAGTAGGCTAGAAAATCTGTGGTTTAGTTTAAAAAAACCAGCCGCTATTGCATCGCTTAGTGAGAGTGTTGTCCACTAAAAAAAAATTTCGTAATGTAGACACACCATTAAGAAATCTCAGTATATTTTATGATTAGCTTCCTCTAGAATGGTATTGTGATGAGAGTTACTTTGAGTGTGTTCATTGTGCTAATAGTACCTTTGTAAAATATTTGTAAATAATAGTACCTTATAAGTCATTATACGGTTATACATAATGTCTTATACGAAGTATATCCACAAAATAAGTTCCGTTTGGTTACATAAAAAGAACCGTGTACAGATACAGAAACAAATTTATTATATAAAATTCTACAACTCTTATACTACATTTCTATATGGCTTGAGAACTTTTGTAGGCACTTGTCATAGTGTGTCATAAGTTTTTGTATTCCTTTTTTATAGAAGGTGGCCGCCTGTGTTTTCAACCATGTGGTAAAAGGTTTTTTTTATGGAAAAATTTTCAGTCAAATTTCATGAACTAATGATCTTGATATTTGAGAAATTCGATAGCAAGAGCACTAATTGTAAACTTACGGTTTTACTGAAGCATCTCTTCAATTGCGTGAACCAGTTCATCAGTAACCAAAGACGGGCGTCCACTTCGTTCGTCATTGTGTACTTTATCACGTCCATTGAACTGACTGAATCATTTTCTAACCATTGAATACCTTATAGCATTTTTTCCGTAAACCTCGCAGATTTGCCAATAAATTTCAATTGGTTTAACTTTCTCTGCATTTAGAAAAGGAATCACATATCTGATTTTACTAGCGGTGGCATTTTCAATTAAGGCTGACAATTTAAAGAACCATTACAAAGAACACGTCGGCAGCAGCGATTTGAAACGGACGTTCATTTCTTCTCTTTGAGACAGAGTAACTGCTGCGCATAAATTAGTTTCTGTGTATGTACAGCTTTTTTTCATCACCAAACGGAACTTACTTTGGGGACATACCTCGTATTTATTATGAGGGCTATACTTAGTTAGTCATTGATAAAATATTGGTTAAGTTTCAAATTTCCATCTTTTCCAAAACTCAAAATCATACGACTCCTGCCTAAAACAGTTTTTATTTTTTTAATCAAAAATATGAAAAAATATAGATCCACATCACTTTTCAAAATCAAATACCGCAACGCAAACAGTATCTCAAAAGAAATTTGTTTCTCCGCACAGCTTTCATGTATGACATCGGCTACAATGATGAATAAGTAAATATGAAAAACCGGAAAAGAAAACTTTTCTCGACACATTGATGAGTAAGCAAACTTGCAAATCCATTTACTCTCTCGAACCAGTGTTTCTCAGCATATTCAATTCCATCGGCCTGCCGTCGAGAGTAAACAATAAACACAGCTTCGTTCGAATTTCATGAAAGGCGATTGGTGATCACATGGTCGATACTGTTGGAAGAATGCTCGCCAAATGAAGATGGACGACTAGGTGGAATTGAGTTGTCTTTGGTTGGAAAGAAAAGAAGTGAAGAACTTATGCTGTATCGCAGAGAATATCTTAGAGAAATTGAAGATCTTAGTGGAAGAACGTGCTAAGAGAGATTTATGAAAAAATTGAGATTTGTGTGTAAATGAACATATTCCACCCTTTAAAAATAGCAAGTTTCCCCTTTTTCATAAACTTAAAGTTTAATATATTTTTTAGCGTTTCCAAGTACCGTTTTTACGAATTTAAATGCAAACTAAAAACTTTTAAGCTCAATTTCTCGTTTTGAGCTTTTTGTCACTTAGCAAGTTTTTCCATTAACCTCCTCAATTGAGAAAATGTAGCGATTTTGAGATGCAGTTTTGGTTATATAGTTTGTTTTACAACTAATTTTCAAGACAGATTTGTGATTGTTTGGAACATAAATTTGCAGGGTGATTCTAGATTATTGTGAAATGATAATTACCAGTCATTCCTTATATTTATATTTCCAGTATTCCTTTATATTTGAAGACCAAAATAATAAATTTTTATTTTTAATACTTACATAGACAGTTACAAAATTGCATTACGCAGTGCTGGTTAAATTTCTACAAATTAAAATAATTTTACATAAACTTAAAGTAGAGTCACGTTAAATACAACAAAGAAAAAACTATATCTTTCCAATCACTAATTCAATATCATATAATCATTAATTCGATATTTACTATAATGCTGCATTTATAACTCTCGTATTTTTTCAAATTTATATAATATTATAATTATATTTAGTAACGAAAAATAGTTAAATATATTATAATAATATAAGTTAGTTATTATAGAAATTATAAGTAATTATTAATATGTTAACATATATTTTCTGCAAACATACTCACTCTTTTCAAATGCACCAATCATTCAAACCGAGAAAGAGAGCATTTAAAAAAAATATTTATAAACTATTTATTATAAAACTCTTTTAGCAATTATTCTGTAATTTTTCAACGGATTAAAAAAATGGAACATACTTTTATTAAACTAACAAAAAAATCTCCGATGCAAAACTTTATAGGAAGAGTTTTGAACTAAAGAAATCTTATAGGAAAGCGCAAAATCCTATAGGAAATGGGATCCCATATGAGTTCCCTCTCCATTAAATTTTATCTCCAGTAATGCTGTACGGTGTGGGGGAGACCACAATAAATTGATTTCTACACTTGAATTATTTATTATTTTTTATAGTCATAATAATACTACAAAGAAAAAAAGAATATAGGTGAAATAGTTCACCTATATTCTTTTCAACATAATCCGTAATTTGATATTTACTAGAATGGCGGCATTTTTAAAACTTTTCATTAAATTTTTTAAATTATGGTTTACATGTTTTTGCAAGCTTTTTTTGTTAACCAGAAAGGCTTCAAGTTTTTGAACTTTTCCTTGAGTTTTTTTAAAAATTATTGTTAAATAATCATTCATGTGAAAAAAACCATTATATTTTAATTAATTATAAACTATTTATTATAAAACTGTTCAAAATATATTTACAGCAAATTTCCAACCAATTAGAAAAAGGAACATACTTTTATTGAACTAACAAAAAACACTCCGATGCAAAACTTTATGGTAAGAGTTTTAAAAGAAATCCTATAGAAAAGAGCTAAATCCTATAGGAAATGGGATCCCATATGAGTTCCCTCTCCATTAAATTTAATCTCCAGTAATGCTGTACGGTGTGGGGAGACCACAAGAAATTGATTTCTACCCTCGATTTCTTCATTATTTTTTATATGAGGAAACGGGAAGCTTCTAAGTTTTATAGGTCATTTGGGGTAAGTCATTCGAGGAGAGGTTAGATGAGAAGTAGCTATTTGGGGGGAAAAAGTTGCAAAGTGTTTATAGGTTGACTTCATCGTCCGAGGTGTGATTAAAGTTTATATGGTTTTGTGTGTTGATAGATGATTTTTAATTTTATTTATTTTTAATTTTAAATGTTATGGTAAGTTGAACAGAAGGACACTGTACTATAAAGACAATAAATCAAAATATCTGTTTTTACTGCCTAATTTTTAAGGGGATTTGAGAAAAAATAGGATAGCTTGAGGAAAGATATTTATGATGCAGAAGAAGCTTGACATAGTAAAAATAAAACTGCACCATGTAGAATTAAATACATTTTGTTATTCAATACACTATGCAAGTCTTCATTTTTCCCGGCAAAGTAAAACTAGTAAGCTCACCTAGAGACTTTAAATGTTATTATTCAGACATTTGCTTCAAAAAATGGTGGATATTGGATATTAAACAACAAAAGATACTAAACTGTATATTGAAAAACCTAAAAATTTAAAAGGATAAGGTACCGAACTTTTAAAAGCATTATTTCTACATTTTTCATTCTAATAATTTAATCAATCCCAAATAAACTACATCAACAAAACAAGCAATAAACTCTTGCCAATTCAGATTAATAACAGTGCTGCACTGCTACTTTTTCAATGTCTGTAACGAAAAGTGAAAATCCTTCCTACTTTGATCCTTACATGAATTCAGAATCCCTGAAGGATTATCAAAAACAATTCCTTTCGGAAATCTTCTGTAATCCTTGAATATCCATCACAATATGCTACCAACCGGAAAGGTGATAGCTCTAAGACGTTGTTTACAGCAAAGAAATTGGTAGATAAATTCAGTGTGAGATAAATAAACACGTCATTGTAAAGTTGTTTGTTAGAGTTTTATAAGGAAAGGTTATAGAGTCTGATGGAAAACAAGAGTGAATGACTTGTTTTAGTTTTTGTCTTTAGTTAGACTCAAGAATTTCCACCGAACTTTTCTTGAAAATGGCGGGCGGCATTATTTGCATCATGTTAATACTAGAAAACAAAAGTCTTACTTTGAGAGTTCTATATAAAATGTATTATATAACGATGCAATACAATTGGTGATGTATTCGATAAGCATAAAACTGTTCATATTTGTTTCTTGCAAATCGCAAATGTCTCCACCGATTGTTTTAAAATTTTGCATCAACATTGAATTATAGAATACCTTCGCAAGAGTTTTTATACATGTTTTAATTTGATCAAGTTTAAATATGTATATTTGTATTTCATTGTTATTATTTTTATTTTAGCAGTGAAAACTAGCATTTATATTTCTGAAGTCCACCAACAGTAAACTTGCCTAAACGAGTTGATAAAGTTTTTTTATGATCAAAGTGTTTGTGTTTTGAACGTAAATGCTTTTTTGAATATTTTTCAAACCTTTTAACTGTAAGTTTCACACATAATTGCTTTAGTAATTCGTACCTGTAATGTATGTAATATTAATATAATGTAATATTAATATAATGACCTGTAATGTTAATATAAACAATGTATTTACATTGTTTATATTAACTTGTCCAAAGATGAACGGCTACAGACACAGTCGTCCTCTTCCTTCCTCAGTCTTCCTACAGATTTTCCTCTTCCACACAACCTTGGTATTTCTATCACAAAAATAACCCTATCCTCTTAGAATTTTTTTTCGGATAACCGAATGGGGTGGCCAAAGAATGCAATCCGGTATCTCGAAGCTATAAATTACATGTAACTCTTCCGTTTATGGGGGTAGCCGCGTGAGTGCCCAATGAAAGATTCCGTGGACGATGGTCCGCTGAATAAAATGTTCGATGAAAATACATCGATATTGAGAATGTATCGATGTTGGAGATCAATAGTGAGGGTTTGGGGATTATGGATATTTTCGACTCTAAATGAATAAAAAAAATTAATAATTTTCATTTGTTTCAGTGTTTGAGTAATATAAAAAATGAACTATGTAATTGTCGGACATATTTAAACGGACAGAACTTTAGAACAAACCAAGGGGCCTAATTATTGTTCATCTGGAAATTAATTACTTTTTTCGCATTCGTCAATACACTTTCAACCAATTAATAGTAATTTTTAGTTTTTTTTAGTTTAAATATTTCTTTCTGTAGTTTTCTAATATGGAATGACGACTATAAATACAAAAGAGGTGGTTTATATGTAAGTCAGTAAACTGGGGCTTATGAATTAACGTAAGTTCAAATCGAGTATATCTAACTATGAAAATATGTAATCTTTAACATGGGTTCAATCCGCAATGGATTGGACACTTCATTAATGTTTAAAATTACAACGCTTATATTGGCTGTGTTGAATTTTTACAGCTAGTAGTCTATTAATTAGTGTTGAATTTTTACAGCTAGACACTTCCCCAAATACATTTTTCGGGCTGTGGGGAGCGTCTCGGTCTTGAGATCGGAAGGTCCCGCAGTAGTCGAGTCCCGGATCCATTGAAGACCCACCGAGTATATGCGGAATACGTGCTCATTAAATCTGTTGGGTCCGAAAGTCCTGTGGCCGGTCATTGCGCAGTTTACCATGGGTACAGGTGACTGGAGACTATTTCCCTCCCCTTCAGGGACATGTCTAAATTGTGGAGGATGCGATAGATGGCAGCATCTGTCTTGTATGTGTGTGTGTATGTCGTGTCCGTTCTTCTTGACGATGGTTTATAAGCGGGTCTTTGTGACCAAGCACACAAGCCTGAAAATATGTGTCTACCAACCAACCAACTATATATTTTTCGGTGACTGGAACTTGAAAATTTCACCTTCGAAAAAGGTTAATTTTTACCTTTTACTTTTCCGTGTAATTTTATAACTTAATTAGTCATCAAAGTAAATAATGGTTTTAGATAATTTCGCATTTTATATCTTATTATAGATAATTCATTGATAATTTAAATTTTTGATGCTAAAATAACTGTTCATCGCCCAACAAATATCAAATACATTTTCTCAAAACGCCTACATGTCCAATTTATGTTATACCCCCTATCCTTTTACCACCCCCAATTGATTTCCACATAAGACCAGACCTTGCACAAATCCCGACCCCTTGGAAACCCTTAAGAATTCCAAGAACTGCCTTTCGTTTTCTTAGGAAAGGCCTTTATCCGAGGGCTCCCCCTTAATATCGTTTTCGCAGACGATAGCTACCCAAGCAAGATCCCCCCTCTTGACCGGTCCTTATTTATGTTTTTTGTGTTCTGTCCGGGCGTTGACGTGTGGTTGCAGCACACCGGGATATTTCACGGTCCTTTTCTTCCGGTTTCTAAGTGGGAGCAGGGCTGCCGTAATTGGCGAGAGTGTGGAAAATATTTGACGAAAAAAATGTTTTTGTCTTCGATTTTAATTCATGGAAGTAAAGTTTGATATAGGCACTATGTGATATAATTTTGCAGTCAACTATACTTTTGTATTTATAGAATTTTGTAATGACACAATTTTGCATACTAAGACAAATTTGTAATGATGCAATTTTGTAACAATACAATTCATTAATAATAAGATTTTGTAATAATATAGTTTTGTATAACAAAAACAACGCTTTTGTTATTGGTGGGTTTTTGTGGAAATGATTTTGGTGGAAAAAAAATCATTATATATTTTCTCAATATAATATGCTAGTATTTTTTGTATTTATTAGTATTAGTATTTTTTGTATTAATTTTGCATCATAACACAATAATTTTGGTAATAATATAATTTCATATATTAAAACTTTTGTAATGATGTACAAATTTGTAATAATATAATATAATCAAAAATTTTAATAATATAATCTCATATGATAAAAAAAATATCATTATATGATTTGTATAACGCTTAGAATAATTTTGTAACGATATAATTTTGTATAGTATTAAAAATAATTTTGCAATTATAAAAATTCGTATAGTTCTTACAAATTTTTCTTGTAATAATAACAATAATTTTATGCAACTAAAAGAATATTTTGCTTAAAGTATACTGCATTTTTTCTAAATTATTTAAAAATGGTTTGTTGTTTTTTTACGGTAAAATGTGTTAAGAATTTATGATGCTAGATGTTATTCAGATTTTAAAACAACTTTTTACGGATTTGACTTTTTTAGCTGTATTGCCATCATTTTAAAATTGCAATTGTACGCATCACTTTTAAAGGTAGTGTAAATTTTAGAATATGTATATGTATCCATTACTTCAAACACACAGACCAGAATTTAATATGCGCCAAATAACACTTGCTGGTTGTTTTCTCCTTTGGATCACTGCATGCACAAAAGAACAACTTTTAAAGAGAGGAAAGTAGTGTAGGGAAATAAATCGTTATTCGTGTTACTTATTTTGTCCTACATAAATCAGTCTACCGTCAAAGCGGGTATCTTTGGCCATGAAGGGTAACTTTGGCCACTCGTCGGAAAAAGATTTGTTCTAAAATTTCTCTGCTCAAAATCATCAGACTTCAAATTAGTTAGCATTTTTAGAAAGGTGGCAACATTGGCTTTAATTTAATAAAAGACTTTTTTTCTATTTTACTTTTGGCAACACCAAAAAAGTGTTTTATTTCTGCAAGCGTTGAAGAACAAAAAACTACTTCAGTAAACTTTCATTTAGGATTGTTCAAAAATTATTGAAAATTGAGCAAGTAAATACTCTATGCGATTCTTTAATTTATTTAGAATAATATCCCACCATTTATTTTATTCAATGTTGAATATTTCGAAAGCTGTATTTAATTGTTGGTCACCGGGAAACTTTTGACCACGAATGCGGCTAACTTTGGCCATAGCTACAATGATTTCCTTATGCTATATTACACTTTAAAAAATGAACGAAAAGCGAGATTCTTTTTAACTTAATTTTAAATAATACATTTTAATCGTATTCTTATGGATATTCTATAATATTATGTCTTTTTAAAACTGTTTTTAAACATAATATAGAACGACATTTAAAATTGCTAATGCTAGAAATGTAAACTTTTTAGAATTCCAAATTACTAATATGTTATTTTCTTTTCATTATAATATCGTTTGCGTTTTGATTATGAAAATAATTATCATTAAATCTGGTTTTCAAAAATGCGTTAGTTGATTTACTTTTTAGAAATGTAAATTAATTTTTAAAAATGTCAGTTGAAAGTGTTCTGAAGTATTGCGGCTAAATCATTGGGCGATGCAGCATAAACTGAAACAAATAAGAATTTTCTTGTATTTATCCTGAAATCACCTAATAAACTTTAAAAACTAATAATTCTAATGTTTAGTAGTTTTATTATTGCAATTTAAATCTATTACACAGCCCAAAAAGCAGTAAATGGTACGTTTGGTGAGTATTCCGTGCTTGTGGCTAAAGTTACCCTCCTCGACTCGAATCGTATCTTAATTTTTTAAACTAGTACCATTTTTTTAAAAACTTGTATGTAACAAAACTTGTATGTAGAAATGTAGCAAAAATGCCTGCAAATTATTCCTAAAAGTACAATACTTAAAATGCATAGTGATTTTAAAGTGTTTAAATCGATTTTGTAGTTTAATTTTTCTTCTTTTGTAAAAAAAAACAATGATTTTGTCAAAGTTACCCGCACTGACGGTACTTCTAAAACGACCACTATTAGCGACGGTTTCTACATTTTGAACCGAGGCCTAGTGACGAAGCTGATACCATAATGTACACTCAACATAATATTTAAGTGATGGATCTAGCTTCGCCAAGCCTTTGGATCAGGATAGATTTAACGTGCACCTGTCCCTTATATACAGCGTTATACATTAGTGATATTATTTTCAGACCGAGTGTTAAATTAAAAGAATTTTTTTTGAAATTTACATTTTCGTTGTAAAAACATTTTATTTTATTATTGATACAGTAGAGTTCCGCTTATCCGAAAGGTACGGGACCGGAGCACTTTCGAATAATCGAGATTCCATAGGAGTTTTCGGATAAGCGGGAATTATCCACTTCACGCATAGAAAAACGCTAGTATAGTCGCGGCGGTAACCCGGGATAAAAACGAACCCGATAATGAACATGAGCCCGAGTCTAGAAAGTGCAGTGTTTTGTATACGGAAGCTACAAAAATCTTAGATCAGGCCCATAGGTACATAGAAGCCCAAGATGAAGCCACTACTTCAGACCTTCTCTTGTTTAAAAGATGGCGGGACAGGGCTGCTTTAAAACGAACCAAAATTGAGCAGCCAAAAAAAAATCTACATATTTTGAGAAATAAATCCAACTTTGTAAGTACGTATTTATTTTTTGTGTATTTCTTTATTTATGCGTATATTTCATATTTTAGCAAAACAAATTCCGGAGCCTTTCGGTTAAGCCGAATTTCGGATAACCGGGATTCGGATAACCGGGACTCTACTGTATTTGCTTTTTTTCTCTTGCAAACTAAATCTAACCCAACCATCAACAAAAATCGCCAAGCCACCACCCCCACACAACATAGCAACCCACTAAACCCTTAAGTCATGCCATCCCACCCCCAAGAACTGAACAAGGCAGCATCCAGAAAAATCATAATCGCTTGGCTTCACCCACCATCATCCTTTTCAGACGACCCTATCAGGACCCCCCCCCCCCTCCCCTGTTTTCTTTGGGGGATGTCTTCACACGTTGCCAAGACCGTTGGACAAACTCTTCGAGAAATACTTTCTGTGTGAAGTTCTCAGTATTTTTGAAGAACAGTTTTGATTTGTTATTTTTCTCTCACGATGAATAGCTTCTTATGGCTTTCCGTAGACTGATATCGTGTTTCCAATATGTTTTTCATCGACGTTTTTAAGATTGCAATATTATAGATCATAAAAAAATATCATTTGTGCAACAAATTTTGCAGTTTTATGAATGTTATCCAGCCAAGCCTTCTGCGGAGATAATGAATATCAAACGTTATTAGTTATGGCAGTGACACGACAACCCATGAAAAGCAAAAGGCTATTGTGTCCATTGTGTCTCAAGAGATCAACTCACCGGTTACATTTTTTCTGAATTCAATAACAATTTATTCCTTTCTATGATAATGAGAGTGAGAGGGATCATAGCTTCTCCTCGAGAAGGTTTCCGGTTCTTAACACAGCCTGGTATAAAAAAACCCTCAAAAATCATGGTGTTCTCCTAGTACACTGGGGCGGACGCGCTTGGCAAATATGTGGAGCCAAAAGTCCCGAAATTGTTAGCTTACGTTGTCACTCGGAGTTCCTTTGGGTGCCAGTTCTGGTATCGAACTTATCACTTGACCGAGGTATCAAGTGTTCCTTTCAGCTTTCACTCCTGTTTTTCTTTCTAGCTTCTCACGAAGGCTAGAAAAAGCCAGCCGGACGTTAAAATCAAACCATAATAGGCTTGTTTCAGGTGACGTACTTACTTTCAGCTTTCATTACTGTATTTACTTCGATCGCTACTCCGATTGGTGCTTTGTTCTCACATGTCTTTGATACACCAATCAAGGTTAGATAAACAACTTATTTTCATTCAGTATTATTTATTTTTCCATTCAAGACATGAAACATAAAGAACATGCGAAACAGATCCAGGAATTCTAATACTTGACATCTCTTGGCGAAACCCATTCGGTTGAGTGCCCATTCTTGGTATACCGGGGAGGGCCGATGGGTGGTTCGGATTAGATGTCATCGGACCTTTTGTGTGTTTATCACTTGTGTATGCGAATGCACCCAGAATGGGCTTGGTGGTTTTTGTATGGGGATGTTATGGGTGGAATATATAGTGGTTTGGTTGTATGATAGTAATGATGGGTGTTTGGAGATGGTCTTAGATTTTGGACAGATGGTTTGGCTGAGAAAACTGCTTATGCATTTCTTAGAAATTGTGCTCTGTAAGTATGGATAGGAATTTTAGGTTCGTAATCTTACACTGTCCAATACGTTTGTTTTCGTGGGTAAGGTAATAATAATTTAGTATTGTCTGTCTCTATCCTTCCATTTTTAAGTAAATATCAACAACAATACACATATAAATAACAACAAGGCTTGTTGGATACACGGTAGTTTGTCTAATAACAAAGCTCAAACGCAAAAATGTAGGCCTCATAGTTTATAACCGTAGTAAAGTGAGTCGACAACTGAGATGGTATTCCTTGATAGACATTGTACTCCAACGTTGTCGGACTTTGTACTTGCGATAACGTCTGTTGCAGAGTATTAAGAAAACAATTGAGTACATTTGTTTCAGCATCATCCCAAATCCATTTATAAGATGGCTGAGATTGAAACTCGAGATTTCTCGAAGGATGATCGGTGGTTACTCTATGAACTCGGCTATAGAGGGCCTAGTTTGTTACTCAGTTAGTTTAAACATTTCCTGCTGTCTTTTTCCCAACTTGGAGAAAAGCTTTGACACAGCCAACACATTTACTTAAAGGAAAACGAAGAGGCTATACTTGTGTTCAAACAGCACAAGTGAAATACACGTATTGTGTAAAAATTGCAACATTATTATATTAAGGTAGACCCGTACCTTGAAAAGCGAAAAATAATTTGAAATTGTCGAAAAACATTTTATTATCAGAAATGATACCTTACATATTGAAAAATATGTTTTACAAATTTGGTAGTCGTTAGCAGTTTTGTTCATGTGTTTTTCTTACAATTTAGATGACGTGTATTAGTACTTCCAATAACAACTAAAATCTTTAACCACGTTTTTCTCGGAAACATATTTCTGAGCTTTTCACCTTCTTCGAACCGCTAAGGCTCAGAGGAAAATCATCCTATTGAGTTAATTTTTCTTTTGTGTTATTGCATATGATGTAGCAAACAAACTAATGGTGAGTTTTTATGAAATATGATTGTCTAAGTTTTAAAAAAATACATTTTACATTGAAAATGCTTTCTTTTTCCCAAAAAAGTGAGTGTCCTTGACAATTAATTTTTCAAAAAATTATTTTTGATTATTTTCAAAATGTCTCACCATTGTTTTGGTTCTACCCACTTGTATAATAATGTAAAAAACAAATTAGACTTGAATCTATAAAATTAAGAAAGGAGTAGGGATTTCAATATTTGGAAAAATCGGGGTAAAATGTCAACTTTTTTTTCCATAAACTAAAAAAAAAAATAATAATACATTTTTTAACGTAGTTGTTCTAATATTCATACTTTTCAAGTATGCTGAAAATTTTAAGTAAAAATATTAAGTAATAAAAAGTTAAGCCCTTCAAGGTACGGGTCTACCTTAAATTGTTTCAATACAAGAACTGTGTCGATAACATACGAAAACAAATGTGTTGCTTCAACGCAACTGACGATTCTGATAGGAGACGATTACGCGCGATCGAAGTTTTCAAGAATTTTCAGGGTGTAAACATTTAAATCAAACGATTAATGCTCTGAAAGTGAACGATTAAAAAATATAGGCATTTGCTATTCCGTTTGAAAACATTCTTTCTAAAATTTTATGATTTTATTTCGATATGAGGAAGAAGTTGCAGAGGAGATACTAAAAGAGGGATTTCAACGCTCTGTTTTTTTTTCTCCTTTCCAACACTACGCTTGCTGAAAAACAACTTCTACAGACTGTGAAGTAGATTGACGGAAAAAACATTTGTCTTTATATATGATATATTTATTATATCGGTATTGTATTTATTGATATCGGTTAAGTCTTAAAATTTATTTCAAACAAAAAGGATAAATAGACGTTTGAATAGATTTCCAGACAATTAGAGTAAACTCGATTTTCTATGTTACACCATTTTTCTACTAGAGTGCAAAAATTCGGAAATTGTTTAATTCACAATCATAAGAATTTTTTAAAAATTTCCTTATAAGTTACTTTTAAGATAGTCAATACACTTTTTAAGGTAAATTAAAATTTGAAATTTATAATACTAGCAATTGTATTTCTCTAACAAAATTATTTTGGCACTTAAACCATTAAACTTTGATACATAAACCACCCTGAAAAAATATTTATTTCATACTTTGAGGATCAACATAAGTCTTAAGTAATTTTTAGTTCAAATTTTTGAAAATCTTTATTTATTTCGAATATGAGAGACTTGCCATCGAAAGGGTTAAAAATGACTGTAAAATAGTTTTAAGTAATTTTTTTTATTCTTGTTTGTATGACGTGCTCATTTATCCTTAACCCTTGGGCTCGCATTATCTTTTTTAATGGGGGCTTAATGGGTTAATATCGAGGTCAGTATATTATAATATTTGTTGAAGGAATTATTTTTTAACCTTAAATTTGTTTTAAAAAAAATCTTGTGCAGGTACACTCTATACATGCATTATATTAACGTTAAGCGTTCGTGCCTTATTATTATTATTATTTTGTGTTGCTTTTCTCCTATACAAACTTTTTTACGATGAAACTCTGTTTAAACGCTTCATACAACAAATTGACATAGCATAGGTAAAAAATTATTTGATAAAGTAGAAACATCTATATAAAACTATTTTAAATACTATTCGAAATTGGAATTTTACGCAAACTTATTAATTTCAATTTCATTTTCCAATTTTTTACTTTTAAAATGGACTTAAGTAAAAAAAGAGAGTATTTTTTTAATATGAATATACATCATTTACTGTATTAGCTATACAAATCAAAATAAAAAAAAAACTTCAGTCAATTTCTTTGAAAGGAAACAACCGAACAGTTGAAATATTTACTTTGAATTTCTTTCAGACCATATTACTCCTACATTTCATTCTCTGTAATTCTTCCACTTCAGCGAACACCAAAGACTTATGCATGTCTCCAGACGGACAACAAAGCAAACTGAAAACAGAAATGTATTTAGAAAAGTAGTTGTATTCATCTTATGTTATTTTGAATAACGTATACGTATCAAGCTGTTAAAAAATTCTCTTTCTATTGGTTCTATTTTATTGGTTTCTCTAAAAATATGGTTTCTAGTAGCTGCAACGGCTGTGTGCTGAAATGTTTCACCATATTTTCGATATTTGGTTGAACCATTTCTCACGTTTTTGTTTTCAAAACATAAAAATAAAAATGGCTCAAACTATTATAGAAAATATGGTGAAACATACCACCATATAGCCATTAATCTACTAGGAAAAAATATTATGGTGAAACCAAGAACAAAATTTTTAAACAGTGTAACAAAGAGGTTTTTTATTAGATTTTCAGTAAATTTTTTTAAATGTTAACGTGTATACATTTAATATTAAAAGTCGTGCTTTTTAGTTTAGTAAGATAAAAAAACTATAATGGCAAAAGTTGTCCCTATCTTTCTACGTTAACTCAGAAATCGCACTTTTTGATATGATGCTCACTAATTCCTCATGCTCAAGAACATAATAAAAACCGGTTTTAACAATCTTACGAGAAACCATTAGGCCAAGACGCGTGACGCGCAAGTGTAGAATGGCTGTTTGTGGAGTGGAACCAGAGCTGGTCCAGTTGCTGGATCGAATCCAAGCAAATCGTATTTAAGAAATAAGTGGCAAAAATGTAGAAAAATTTTGTGTGGAACTTTTGTACACTATATAAGACAAAACTGCCGTAGGCTATGGTTTTTTTTGACATTTCTCGAGAAATTGCTGGCTATACGTTGACATTTTCAAACTTTCGGGGAAAGTTTCAGATACAGTCACTATACTGGTTAAAGTTGAACACATTAGTTAAAAAAAATTTGCCAAAGATCACCACCATGCGAAACGTTGATTCACCACCTTCGCGGTGCATCAAAGTTACGGTTTTACCACAAAATTGGTAAATTCACACTTCAAATAGTAGCGGCAGCTAAAAAGCTCCAGAATTCCGTTGCAATCTTGAGCCACAATATTAAAGAGGGAAGAAACAACAAGGCTTTCTGTATTTAACATCACCATGGAAAAGTCAACTCGAAACTCTCCAAAAAGGAAAACTAAAACAAAATGAGTTTGTTTTGAGGCATAAAGGAGAAAGAAAAAACAAAGTGAATCTAAATAATTCCATTCCTCCGACAGTTTATGGATCGTAAATCATGAGCCCCGACGCAGATTGCGTTTCCTTTTGTCCGTGGGTTCTTGGTTTTTTGTTCTCCCATGGGCCTGACATTGACATGGATCGATGGGACCTTAAGTTCGACTCCCAAGAAAACAAGAAAAAATATCTAATATTCGTCAATGGAAGGTTGGACAGGGATGTTGTGAATGCATTTCTGTGATTGCTTCCGGAAGATTTGTGGAATTGTTCGAAGATGTGTCACATATGTTTTTTTCCCTGCTAAACAATGAGCTCTTTTTAAGGATGGGGTTAAACTGTATATAGTTATTTAAAGGATAGGGTTAAACTGTATATAGTTTTTTAAACTATAGTGATGTAAAATATCTAATATTCGTTAATGGAAGGTTTGGACAGGGATTTTGTGAATGCCTTTCCGTGATTGTGCTTCCGGAAGATTTGTTGAATTGTTCGAAGATGTGTCACATATGGGTTTTTTTCCTGCTAAACAATAAGCGCATTTAGAGGATAGGGTTAAACTGTATACAGTTATTTAAAGGATAGGGTTAAGTTGTATTTAGTTATTTAAAGGATAGGGTTAAATGGTATATAGTTATTTAAAGGATAGGTTTAAACTGTATATATAGTTTGTTAAACTGTAGCGATGTAAAATATATAATATTCGCTAATGGAAGGTGTTGGCATTACCTTTCTCATGCAAATTGTGAAACTACGTGGTGTTACGTTATCTCGCTGCGGCGCTGCCCATGATGTCATGGACTGGACTTGATTGTGTGCGGGACAGTGCCGTGGTGGGCGTCACCCTGTCTTTTATATAAGCTTCGGTTTTGGTTTTTTTTGGGATAAGATATTGTTATCAGATTGATATTACTTTGTGTGGTTTACTTTTCTATATCATTTATGAACTTTGAAAACGAGTTGTTTTAATGAGAATAAATAAATCTAATATGTATCAACGCTGGCTTATTTTTCCACTGCGCGAATGTAACCGAATATCGGTTATGGGCCTTAAGCCCACGTGGAAATAAGCTGCTCGTGTTCTTCGATGGGGGCCGCATCCGCGGCGTTTCTACATCAGCTTGAACAGTGTTTTATGAGAGTCAACGTCACGTAAACATGGAGTCTCATTGCGACCGCATTGAAAGACTGAATGGCCAGAATTGGTCGACTTGGCGGGATGACGCCAAAGTTCTACTGATGGAACATGGTCTCTGGGGATTTATATCCGAGACTGAACCAGCTTTGGGAGCGTCTGCCACAGCTAAGGAGAGGCTAGACTTCAATCTTCGAAAAGACCGTGCATTCTCAACGATATATTTGTCTGTGGAGCCTAATCTTCGGATCCTTATCGCTTCGACCACCGACGGAAAAGACGCATGGAAGAAGTTGAAAGATCATTTCGAGCCGCACTCAAGGGCTCGAGTCATCAATCTACTGGATACCTTCTTCTCGTGCAAATTTCAACCCGGTGATGACATCGGACTTTTTGCAGCGCGACTTCAAAAGATTGTGATGGAATTGAAGGAAGTTGGGCATCCACTTGACGATTTGTATCAAGGGTTCCAACTCATCAGGTACTTACCTTCCAACTTTCAAAATATTGTGCAATCTATTTATCGTTGGGAAGATAAAAACTTTAAATTTGATAAAATATTGTCGGACTTGCTTACGGAAGAAAGTAGACTTAGTCAATGTAAAAATGATCTAGAAAATAATACTAGTTCTATTAGTGTTTATAATTCAGTGACTAAAAATGTAAATAATAAATTTAAGTCTAAAACTACTCAAAAGTCGTGTTTTCGATGTCATAAACGTGGTCACGTAATGGCCGATTGTAAAATTGCAAAATCAAAATTTAATGATGAATATAAGAAACCAGTTAATAACTTTTGCAAACTTAATAATTCTTTTCACCTTGAGGCATCAGTTAGTCACGTTAGTGAACCTTCGGACAAAGAATCTTGGGTCTTTGACACTGCGGCTTCGTCGCATTTTTGTAATAATCTCGAACTGTTTTCTGATTATGAACCTTTAAAAGATGTTAAAATGTCTTTAGCTATAGGTGACATGGATAGTCCCGTTGAATGTGTAGGGACAGTCCAGTTCTATGTTACGCTTAACAACAACACCCAAACTGTAACTCTTAATAATGTAATGTATTCCCCAAAACTTAGAAGAAATTTAATTTCTGGTTCTGTTGTGGAAAAGACGGGTGGTTCTTTTGTAGGGGAAAACGGAAAACTGTGGGTTTATAATAAAATTGGTGAAAAGCTCTTTTTTGCAAAACGAATTAATGGTTTATACTATTTCAGACCCCATGGGTATGTAACCAGTAAGGACCCACAGGCATCTAGTGAAAATGCTTATAACTGTTCGACTAAAAGTGTTAATAAAAGCGATCTTAATCTTTGGCATAAAAGGTTTTGTCATATTAATAACGACTACATCACTCATACTAGTAGGAATTCAAGTGTAAATGGATTACCAGATTTAAAGAATTATTGTAATGATGAGTGCGTTAATTGCAAATTGGCAAAGTCAAAAAGAGTTTCATTTAAGTCTATTTTTAAGATAAGGTCAGCCAAACCACTTGAACTATTGCATATGGATGTCTGTGGCCCTCTTCCGGTTACCTCCTATGACGGTAAAAGGTATTTTCTGTCAATAACTGACGACTTCTCCCGGAAAGTTGTAACTTATCCTATGAAAAATAAGTCTGATGTTTATGATATTTTCACTAAATTTCTTAAGAGGGCAGAACGGTTTCTAAACCTAAAAGTGCTAAGTGTTAGAACCGATAATGGACTTGAATTCTGCCACAAAGAATTTAATAACTTCCTGGAAAATCAAGGCATAAAAGCTGAAAGAACAAACGTATATTCACCCGAACAGAATGGGGTAAGTGAGCGATTTAACCTTACAGCGCTGGACAATGTAAAAAGTATGTTAAATGATAGTAATCTCGACCAAAAGTTTTGGACAGAAGCTTTAATGTGCTTCACCTACGTATGGAACAGAGTGTGTCATAAAACTAAAGATAAAACCCCGTTTGAACTCTACTCTGGTAGAAAACCAAGTGTGTCCCATTTAAAGGCTTTCGGCAGTTTAGCTTACGTCGGTGTTCCTAAAGCACTACGGAAAAAGTTAGATATGCGATCTAAAGTAGGAATAATGGTCGGATATGCCCAAAAAACTAAGGGATATCGTATTTGGTTGCAAGACGAATATAATGTAATTGAAACTATTAACGTTAAGTTTAATGAAAATGTTAGTGGTGTGGAAGCTGTCCTGGGCCAAAAACTCAATACTCCTAAAAACTACGTCTCCTTTAAAAACTACTCCTCTGAAAGTGAATCAGATATCGAAGAGCTTACCCAAAGTCAAACGCCATGTGAAAAAATACCATGGGTTCGATGTGTACGTAGGAGGGCCGATAAAACTATAAATGATATTTACTATAGTATTGATGGGACAAGAACTCGTTTTAGGTCATACAATGACATAGAAAAATATTGTAGTTCTAGGAACATTAATTTAAAAAAGAACTGTTTAATTTTAGTAGTAAGAATAACTCGTCGGGAAAAATCACATCCGACCAAACTATCGTTGAAACGCCGGACGATAACTCTGATTCGAATAACGACTCTAACCCTGAAGCGAATCACGTAGAAATAAAAATACCTAAAAATTACAAAGAAACTTTAACGTCTTCTAAATCCTTCCAATGGCAAAAGGCCATGGAAGAAGAGTTAGAGGTAATGAAAGACCGAGATGTTTGGAGTATTGTCCCCCCTCCCAAAAATAAAAAGGTTCTTGGGTCTAAGTGGGTATATACCGTTAAGAAAAACGAAAATAACGAAATTGTTAGATATAAAGCACGCCTGGTTGCGCAGGGTTTTAGCCAAACAAAATTCGAATCATACGACGAAGTGTTTAGCCCGGTGGTTAGTTTTTCTGTTATAAGATTGTTTTTTGCTATTCTAGTATGTATGTGTAATTGGTTGCATTGTCAATTAGACATTAAATGTGCCTATTTGTATGCCCCGCTAACTGAGGAGGTCTTTATGTACCAGCCGCAAGGTTTCCCTGATCCTGAAAGAAAAAACTATGTGTGTCGTTTAAATAAGGCTATTTACGGTTTGCACCAAAGCGGCCGTGAGTGGTTTTTTGAGTTTGACCGCGTATTGGAGTCTTTATCTTTTAAACGTTTAAATTGGTGTAATTGTGCTTATATATTGGATAATGATATGTTACTTGTATATGTTGATGATATAATAATCTTCAGTAAAAATCAAACTAAACTTGATATTGTAATAGCTCTTATAAAAAGTAAATTTGATGTAAAAATTTTAGGTAAAACTAAAAGACTTTTAGGTGTAGATTTTGTTCAAGAACATGGAAAGTTGTATATTCATCAACAAGAATACATTGAAAAAGTGTTAGAAAGATTTTCTGTATTTAATTGTCCAATTTCGTCTCTACCCATTGCAAAAGGTGTGATTCTATCAAAAAAAGACTGCCCTTCAACCAAAAACGAAATTGTAGAAATGAATCGTTTACCTTATCGAAGTATTATTGGTTGTCTATCATATGTTTCAAATCGTACCAGACCTGACATTGCATATGCCGTTAATTTATTATCCCAATTTCAGGAAAATCCTGGAATTGTTCACTGGAACAATTTATTAAAACTTTTGGGATATTTAAGTTACACTAAAAATTTAAAGTTAGATTATCTGGCGCGTCAAATTTTAATATTAACTGTTTTAGCGACTCAGATTTTGCAGCAAACCGTGACGACAGGGTTTCCATTGGTGGGATAATTCTGTTACTGGATAGAGCTCCAATTTTCTGGAGAGTTTTCAAACAAAAATGCGTAGCGTTATCCACCATGGAAGCCGAATACGTCACGATGACTGAAGCATCGAAAGAGTTAATGTGGTTTAAAAATATAATTGAAGAGTGTTATAACTTTGGTTTGCAACAATTGTCTTTAAATAAGTGTTTTCTATTTTCAGATAACCAAGCTGCTATAGACTTCTCAAACTCGCCGATCGAAAACTACAGGACTAAGCACATTGATGTGCGTTATCATTTTCTTAGAAATTTAATTTTGATAAACAGTTTAATTTATCACATGTGAGCAGCAAAAATAATTTGGCTGATATTTTCACGAAGCCTCTATCGAAAGGCGAGATTGAGAAATTCTATGGGCATGTATTTGTTAAAGAATAATTTTACTTTAAAGTGTATTTTCAATGTTATTTTGGTGTATTTTGAATTTATAAGTTTTTTGGTTTTTGCATGAGGGGGCCGATTGTTGGCATTACCTTTCTCATGCAAATTGTGAAACTACGTGGTGTTACGTTATCTCGCTGCGGCGCTGCCCATGATGTCATGGACTGGACTTGATTGTGTGCGGGACAGTGCCGTGGTGGGCGTCACCCTGTCTTTTATATAAGCTTCGGTTTTGGTTTTTTTTGGGATAAGATATTGTTATCAGATTGATATTACTTTGTGTGGTTTACTTTTCTATATCATTTATGAACTTTGAAAACGAGTTGTTTTAATGAGAATAAATAAATCTAATATGTATCAACGCTGGCTTATTTTTCCACTGCGCGAATGTAACCGAATAGAAGGTTTGGACAGGGATGTTATGAATGCATTTCTGTGATTGCTCCCGGAAGATTTGTGGAATTGTTCGAAGATGTGTCACATATGCTTTTTTCCCTGCTAAACAATGAGCGCATTTTAAGGATAGGGTTAAACTGTATATAAATGATTAAACTGTAGCGATGTAAAATTTTTAATATTCGTTAATAGAAGGTCCGACGGAGATGTTGTGAATGAATTTCTGTGATTGCTTCCGAGTATTGATGTAGAAATGTGTTGTTGAAAGATGTGTCACATATTTTTTTTCCCAGCTAAACTATGGACATTCCTTTTAAGGATTGGGTTAAATTGTACATAGTTTGTTTTACTGTAGCTATATATGAAATGAATAATTATTCAATGGTTAAATTTTAAAACATATTTCGTGAGGGTTATAGACAGACGTAATAAATCGTCAGTTGACTGTTAGTTTTTCTAGCATCACACATAACTTATAATTTTATATTTGCTTAAAAATTATAAAAAATCAGCATTAAGAAGTTTTTTAAAAACTCCCGATTTTGTTTATTTATTGGGCATAATTTAATATTTTATTTTAGGGGAGACCGGGGCTAGTTTTCCCATGGGGTGAGTTTTCCACCAGGCCTTATACAAGAAATGAGCCGTTAGGAGGCACCAAATGGCTGCTTGGTTTATGAAGCAACCTGTTTTATGCCAAGTATTTGTGCTCAGTTGGTGTTGTAATATTTTCGTTAGAGCTGTTTTTGTGATTTTTTTAACGTTGAGTGAATATTCATGCTTACATTAAAACTTAAATACTACGTACTCTTATTTAACTTACAGTTTTATCATTGCGTATACTAAAAGGTGGCTCTTCCCTCTATATAACTATGCATTCGTTTTCAAAATAAATTAGCATTTTACTCGTCAAGGTACTGTTAAAGTCAAAATATGACGGTGGGGCATATTTTTCAAAATTTCACGGGGCAAGATTTCTAACAATGCCTTGTAGAAAAGTGTGATCCAACCTTTGTAAATTAAGCTTAATATTCCCAATACCAAATTATTTTTTATCGTATGAACACGTAATGAAAAAAAGGTTTTGCTCTAGAATCTAATTGTCATGTTGCAACCAAAGTTTTGAGTCAATAGTCGCTTGTTCAAAAAAAAAGGGGGGGGGGGACGCAATAACACCAAACTTTAGCCAAAAATTCGTTTGTAATATTATTAGTACTTAGACAACCTCTAGAAGAGAGCAACAAAGTATAGTTACACAAAATGGAAAGTTTTATGTAAGTTTAAGAGAGGCCAGATGATAACAACCTTTAATGAAATTAGTTTAAACAGTTAGGTATAATAAACTGGCTTTTTAAAAAATAAAAAAACTATATTCTGTAGTATACTCTTTTAATCTATTCTAGTTTACAATAAATCTGCGTAAATTTTTTAAATGTTTTTCAATTGTGTTAAATCTTTTTTAAAAAAATAGTCGTGGCACGTTTTCCAGCTCAGTATGCTTGCATTTAACCACTTACTGCCAAAATGTATATTTACTATTTGAAAAAGTAGTAATGCTAATTTGTAGATAAGCACGTGAGGAAGACAATCACATCTTGTTTAGTTCAAAATAAATAAAAGTAAAAAATATACACTCAAAAAGAAGAAAACATGGAAAACTAGCCCCGGTCTCCCCTACATTACCTTTGTTTATATGAAATTGTTTCTTATATTAATTTTTTTTACCGAAATTCAAATATAGCATATTTCCATGTGCTCTTCTCTATACGAAATATATTCTAATAAATTTTTATTCTTTATCTTTCGATTATGTTTAAACTCAAAAGGGTTTGATGTAGCTGTTATAGCAACAATTTTTACCAAACGTTTTTTTTTAAAAACTATAAATTTCCTTCAAATTACTTTTTTATATAAGCTCAATATTTACAAAAACATAAAAATTAATTTTAATGGCAACTCTCTATGTACCAAATCACAGAACTACTCAAAACAATTTGTACGCATATTTATAAATAAAACTATTCCATTTAAAATCATAACTTACTCAATTCCAGAATCAAAGAAAACTTTTCTGTTTAAACAATTTTTTGACTATTTTACAAGCCTTTAATTTGTTTAGTAGTAAAAGATGCCTAACAAATTCAATTGTGAAGTGGAATTATGTACTCTAATTGCACAACTACACTTTACCTATCAAATTCGGATAAAATTCTTTAATATTTTACACACACCTCGAAAATATCCACACCAATAACCTTAAAATGATATATGTTTCTAATCTCAATTTCTACATGCTCCAATAAATTTACAATTCGCCACATCTCGTTGTATTGTAATCCTACTGCACTTTATCGATCAAATGCTAAAACAATTCTTTAATCTTTTACACTTCACCAACAACCTTAAAATAGTCTAAATTTCCAATCCCAATATCTACATGCTCCAATCACTTTACAAATAGCTCTATCTCTTTGTATTGTAATTCCTACTATATTTCATCTTTCAAATGTCTATAAACTTTTCAATATCTTCCACCTTCAAAATATCCACACCAACAACCTTTAAAATAGTCTACACGTCTAATCCCAATTTCTACACGCTCTAATTACATTAAAAATCACGCAATTTCCTTGTATTGCAATTACTACTATGCTTTATCTATTAAATATCTATAAAACTCTTCAATATCTTCCCCAAAAATCCACACCAACAACTTAAATAGTCTACATTCAATCCCACTTTTCTACAGCTCTATACTATTACAAATATCACATCTCTTTAAACATCTACTATACTCCACTTCATCACAATTCATATAAACTTTTCAATATACTTCCACCTTCAAAAAAAAAGTCCCGCCACTAACAACCTTTAAAGTGGTCATCACGTGATAATGCCCAATAAAAGCTGCCACGGCTCTAAATCACATAAAAATACGATTTTTGGTATTGCAATTATCTTGTGTGTTTTATTTGTTAAAATCTATAAAACTCTTCAATCTCTTCCCCAAAATATCCACACCAACAACCTTAAAATAGTCTACATTTCAAATTCCACTATCTACATGCTCCTATCACTTTTCAAATATTCATATCTCTTTAACACCCATCTACTCATACCTCCCACTTAACACACACCCCACCCTTATATCATAATAAAACAGTTTCATTAAGCAACTCACTACTGGATTAAAACAAATTGGATGGAAGACAAATTAATTAAAAGGTCTGTCCGCCATCTTTGAAGCTTTTTATGACCGCTTCGGTCGAAAGTGCGCGATCATCATTGGACGTGATGTTGGTGGAGTGGAGAGAAATGGCCGAATAAAACCTCGCCACATGGCTGCTAAAGCCCACATAAAAGAAGATAGGGATTTTGTGGTTTGGCGAGATATTGGGATTTTTTTGTGTTGTGTTTTTGGTATGTTTGGTTGGTTTTGAAAAGGTAAAGAATATGGCGATTTGGTTTGGTTATTTTCTAGAATAAATTTCAATATAGTAGTGAGGTGTTATTTTATAAACACCTTTTCCAAAATATGAAAGTTTTTAATAAATGCATATAATAAACTATAAGATAACAGTATTAAGATACTGGAAGAATTGCCTCTTACCGATGCAGTTCATTAAAATATTTCATTAAGTAATTTTTCTTAAAACACACACATCCCAGTTTATGTAGATAAATAAAGGCTTATATTTGTTTACTTGATCCGTTCAGTCTAGATTGGTTAAATGTTTTTGCATTTTATGATTTTGGGATGTTGAATAGGGCTTTGGTTTTGATTGCAATATCGTCACACAAAGAATATTATTAAAAAGCTTGTAAATTCGAACAAAAATACGGATTTTAATGAACATGCGTTTCAACAACATTATGCAAAAGTTATATTGTTGTTATTATAAGTTATATATTCTGATGTTATATTGTGGATGGTCTGGAATAACAGAATGAAATTTCTCCACATACTACGATAGCAACTTTGCAGTGACGAAGGCTTATATAAGCGGGTCTCTGATCAAGCACACAAGCCGGAATATATATGTACCTACCCCTACCCCGCCCCCAAACTTTGCAGTTTGGCTCGAATTCTGAATAATTATCTCATTAAAACAATGCCTGATACACTTAACTAACGAAACAATTTTATTCTAAAACCTAAAAAAAAAAATCGCATTGGCAGCATTAGATGCCGAATGACATCTTTTATGATGATCTGAGATATTGAACTTTGAATATATGTAAATAAATGGATCAGCGAAAACCCTTTATTTTATTGCTCAATTTGACTTGAACGATCCCATCCGGCATTTCGGTAGCTAACACCTTCCACGTAAATATATTCCATTTATATTTTTACAGGCTCTCTTCCACACCTTCAACTTCATTTCAAAAGCAGCCTTCGATACTTTTATGCTTCCTAAATCTAAAATATACACTTGGGAAAAATAAATTCATGAATACATTCCTCCTTGGCTGCATACTCGCATGAAATACTTCATTGTTGGCGATAAAAGAAATGACGTGACACTATCTCTATTGGCGATGTATCACCCCTTTGGTAACCCTAATCCTCCAAAACAATAAACATTTACTATCTTCTCCCTGATTCGGAACCAACATTTCTTCTGGTATATTCCAGAAGAACGTAGTATCTCATCTTACATTCCTCCCATTTTCTTCATCTAGAATTTGGTTTTAGTTCTTTCTAGTTTATCCTCTTTCGTAGTTGCGCTGTTTGTTTCTTTCCGTGTGTAATATTTATTTTGCTCGGAGAGACCGATTTGTTTTGCAGCGGTCCCTGTCACTTTCGGTTTTTACGCTGTAGTAAAAACGTGCGTTTTCTTTTTTTTAAAAAGGGGAATGAATGTTTGAGTTATTTTCAGGGAGCATATGCGCTGGTGATATTCTCCCCAAACTAATTATCTTTATCGAAAAATGCATAAGTGAGAAAATCTGCCGTTGTCAGGTAAACTATAGTATCCATAAGGCTATGTCCTCACTCCGACATCAAACGCCACAAAGGCAACAAACGCAACAAAATTTGGCGACCGCCAAGCGCGCCAAGCAATGCAATAGCATGGTTAATTGATTCTGCCAAGTCGCCAAGTTTTGTTGCCTTTGTGGCATTTGTTGCCTTTGTGGCGTAGTCAGGACATAGCCTAACAATATCTTAGAGCATTGTTGTAAAACACTCATAGATTCTGCCGTGGGAAGGTAAACTGCAGCATCTGGACTAATGACTTCAACCATTGTTGTAATAACTCAATAGACTAATTACATAACAATTGTTGTAATCACTCAATAGACTAATGACATAACAATTGTTGTAAGCACTCAGTAGACTAAAAATTTAACCATTGTTGTAAGCACTCAGTAGGTTAATGACTTTAACCATTGTTGTAACTATCAGTGAACTAATGACTTAACCATTGTTGTAAGCACTCAATAGACTAATGAATTCAACCATTGTTTAAAGCACTCAATAGACTAATGACCCTAACCATTGTTGTAAGAATTTAATTGCTTTAACATGTAAGAAAGTATACTAACAATACTAACATACTGATTATTTTAGGGCATTAATGGTCCAATTCATTATTGGGGCAACTGCAGTTATGAACTTTTAACATAACGATACTAGGAGAAAAGTAGTTTTATTACCACAACTGCTTAATAAAGTGCAATGAAATTAATCTGAAATAATATGTTTTTTTTTAAATATCCTCCATCTGCAACCTATGGTCCTATAGATTTTTGATTTTAGATTTTTTAAATAAAACTCACAAAATTTTAAAAACAAAAAAAATTTAAATAGTTTTTATATTTTATTCATTTTTTTTAAATTTAACATTATTTTTTTTTATAATAAATAATCCCACGTTCTTACCGCATTTTTTAAAAAATTATTCACAACAACTACCCTTATCGTCGTGTATAAATGAAACCTAATAAGGGATCTTACTCTCGGGTAATTTATAGCGAAATTTTCATTTCCTATCATTTAAAAGAAAAAATTCAACTGAAAATTTGTAGGGTTTTTTTTTTTGGAAATAAATAATGGAAACTTGTATCTTTTTATTTGTGACGTACACATTAATAATATTAAACAATCTTGTAACAGAAACTATTTCAAATTTTTAATCATCAATATTTTAAAGGAGGATTACTGGGGCTTGAAATTTTCAATGGAATGTTTCATGTCTTTAGTGGCAACTGAAGAGGGCAAATAAATTAAATTCTTTCTCGAGTCTCAATTGGTGAATTAAAGTCAATTACAAACAGAGCACCAATTAGAGCACCGATTAATGGAGAAGGAAGAATGAAATCTGGAAGGAAATACATCACCTGAAACAAGTCAGTTGAGGATTGATTATAGAGACTAAATGAATATCACAACCTCACCTCCCCCCCTCGAAAATGTGCACCCCTCAACATTGCGAAATTGGCTGGTTTTGTTTTCTGAGATGTATGGATTTTCAGTGGAAGCCACTCTAAGTGACAGTTTGTGTTACAAACCTACTTGTTTATAATAAAATAATTACTTTTATTTCTTCTCCAATGTTATTCAGACATACTGAACTTTTCATTTAAAATGATTTAATAACTCTTAACTCGTCAGTAGAAAAATAAATGAAAGTTATTTTTTTGAATGAAGCAAACTCAATTTAATTTTCTTTTGGATAGGTATACATGTATACATCTGCTTTTCGTAACACAGTCATTTTAACATTCATATTACTTTACTACATAAAATATTTCTTTTAAACCAGTGAAAAGAAAAAGTAGTTTTTCCTTTTACATGCCTACCCCTTTTTCTTGCTTTTGAGTGCAGCAAATACAAACGCATGCTTATTACGACTGTATATTTTTTCTTTTTGTATAGGAGTTCATGTTTATTTTTTGAAGTTGTAAAAAGTTTTTAGGGGGATACATGTGCTGTACGTGGGGGTGTAAAAAACTCTTGAAATTGCCTTAGTAGATTGTTTTTTAATGTATTCTGAGTGCATGTACGACTACTGTGGTAAGAAGAGAATCCTGAATTTTGGTAATAGGAAATGCTTGGTTTGTACAGAATCTGAGATTATAAAACATTGTTTTGGAATTGAATAGATTATTTTTTTTTTAATGCAGCAAGTCTCTGTATTACTATTCTTACTAGTCTCTGTATTACTATTTTTCTTTTTTTTAACCTAAACGAAATAACGAAAATTGTTACAACAAAGTTGTTTAAAGTTTTAGTTAAATTTCTTAAATGAGCTATTAAATTTATTTTAAATATAGAATTTTGAAAATGCTGATTAATATGTATTTTTTCTGTAAAATGCTATTTAACATCTAGTGTAAAAAAATGAGGAATGCAAATCATGTAGTACAGTTTAGCGGCATTTCGCTTTATTTTGTAGAAATACAAATTTATTGCAGAACAAAATTTTTCAACTGATAATTGAAGAGCTTAGTGAAAGACCGTGCTAATGACATTTTTAAAAAATTGAGATTTTTGTGTCAATGAACATGTTATTCCCTCCTTTAAAGATAACAAGTTTCCCATATTTCATAAACTTTAAAATAAGTATATTTTTTAACTTTTGTAAGTACCGTTTTTAACGTATCTAAGTGTAAACGAAAACCTTTCAAGCACAATTTCTCGTTTTCACCTTTTTGTCACTTAACGCGATCTTTCACTAAGCTCTTCAATTCGTAATGCAAATACCTCCGTTACTGTGTACAAATGCAATTGAAAATTGAGTTTCAAAGAGAAAAATACCTTTGTTTTACATGAGTTATTCATAACTTCTTAAATACCAAAATTTTCTTTTGCTAAAAAAGTAATTTAACATAGTGTAAAATATTTTAAAAAAACATTGAATACCTTTTACACATTAAATGTATGACTTGCATTGAAGAAGAGACTAAGTATATTACAACAATTAGAAATTTGGGATCATTTTGACATTTAAAAGGTAACAAATTATTATTCCATAACATCAAACAACAATTACCTTTAATCATAAACATTACTACCCCTTCATATTGAGCACCCTTAATTTCCCTGTCTCTATCTTAACAAATCCACCCATCAAAATAAATCTTCCGACGAACCGAAATATTTCTACAGAACAAATTCCACAGTCTACAAACAATACATTTGCAGCAGGAATTCGGTTTGCGACGAAATCGAATTCCAAACAGACCTGTCTCAAACGAGTGAGTCGAGAAAATTTGATAAAGTGGAAGTAAGAGATATCTCTACAATGCATATAGATATATACTTCCCCTCTGTCAAGAAAAGTCGACGGCCGAGACATATGTAGGGAGGGCGAGAGGCATACGTTTCATCGACCGTGGAGCGCCACGGTTTCTTCGGCGGTTTGGTGTTGCCACTTTTGGCGATTACTTGCCGGGAGAATTGAGTTTTATCACGAAAAAAAAAATTCGGAAAATCCAAAATGGAACATTTACGAAAGGTGTCTCAATAGAGACTTGGTTACCACAAAAAAAATCAGGCTCATCAAAAATATATTTAAATTTCAAAATTGTAACGGTTACAAATGTAAAACTTAGCAAACATTACCAAAAAACATTATGGATTTTTAATTTGCATGGTATAAACTTGATAAAACCAGAGATCATCTTTCATATTAACCTATGATATAAGTCTAAATTAGTAATTTTTTGTAAAAATTTAATTACGTTATTAGTTAGATTATTAGTTAGATGTGTTTTAAATGTAATCTATAGCTACACTGCAAAACTTTGGCGTAACATTACTCAGCAGGAAGTTCTGATTTCCTTCTTCGAACGATTATGAAGTGTAACGTTACACAAAAAATTGGTGGAACGTTTAACGTAAAACCATAAAAATATTTACCTCGTGAAATGGTGGCAGCACACTGGTTTAACAAAGTAAAGTCCCAACCAAATTTTTACAAAGTGCAAAGGGAAAATAATGAAATGATATTTTATGTGGTTAAAGTTGTTGCAAGAGCATTTGTGAACCCATTGGGGGAACAGGTATTTTAATTTGTTATTTTTCATAAAAAAATAATTGTTACTCTCGCAATAAAAATATATTCCCCTAGCATGATGGATTAACTAAGTTGCGTGAAGATTTTACAGATATACCCATAGCACTCTAATGTTGGATCCATATAGGTCCATTCGAATAATGTGGACACTATCCTACATGGCCATAGGAAGAAGCTACCCCATTTATTTTTGACTAAATCACTTGGGCCCACATTGGTTATATTTTTCCTTAAATAATAATGAAAAATATTGCACATTTAATGTGGGACTTTAATGTGAGGGTTTCAGTAATGGAAAACCACATATTTATCAATATGAAATGGGCTTGTTTCACTCGGGAACTGGCAACAGCTCCGCGGTCTTGTTTTCATTTTTCTCGAATTACTTTGGTAGCTCGAATTATTTTGGTATTCCAAATTGAGTTTTCTAAGAATATTTTAGTTGTTATTTTTTTAAATTCCAACTTCTTTCAATGCAAGTTTTCCTTGTTAAATGAATAAAACAACCAACAGCACAGCAAGAAGTTGCAATTTTAAAAAAATAACAACTAAAATAACTTATTCTTAGAAAACTTAATTTCGAATATCGACAAAAGTAATTCGAGAAAAATGAAAACAAGACCGCAGAGCTGTTGCCAGATCCCAAGTGAAACAAGCCCATTGTATTGTAAATGCTTTCTTTCTTTCTTCCTTCTTTGTGAATCAAGAATTATGAATATTAGATTTTTAACAACAAATATATTGCTGCAATAAACTTTTACTGCAAACGTGACATGTCGAGGGACCCAAGCAGATAATTTCAAAGGAAAGTTTTTCAAAAGTATCTATCTAAAATTGGTGTGTTCTGATTCGTGAGCAGATTTATATTCAAAACACATATCAATGGTTTCATTTGACTCGTTTTAAATAAGCGCATTGTTAAAAAAAATTTTTGCAAAAAATAATTAAGTCAAGGCATTGTATTGTTTTTACTTTAAATTACCTAATATGAAATATAAAGTAATGAAAGTATTGATATGGTGTCGAAAAACGAAAATGGAGATTTTGTGTTTTCTATACGTTTTGGAGGGTGCTAATAATAAAAGAAGTAGTTTTCGAACAGTAGTCTGTCCGTCTGCCTGTCTGAAACCACTCTACAGTTCGAACGAAAAGAGCTACAGACTTCAAATTTGCAAACAAGTTCCCAGCACCTGTCAGGCGTCTTAATCAGGTTTTCGAGAAAATTGCGCATGCGCAAGGTACTTAATGCCATAGAACTTTTAGTTCTTAGTTTTAGTTTGAATTATCGTCACACTAGAGCTACACGAGGGCTATTGGCGACGGGCGTCATATTTTAGAACCACGGTCAAGTAACGAGCCGACACCTTAGTAGGCCCCCAACGCAACCGTTAAGGGCAACATCGTACGCAGCGTCAGGACTTTGAAGGATATTTAACGCGCACTCCCTCTACACGGGATATTATTCGCCGGACATTTTGGGCTGCACGGACCGTTTATAGGTCGGCAGTTAATTTGGCGATGCCCGGACCCGAACCTGGGACCTTTCGCATGCTAGGCGAATGCCTAACCGACTGGGCTCCCCAGCCCTCATACAACTTTTAGGTTTTACAGTTATTGAAATTAACCTATAAATCTTGAATGCCTTTAAATGCGTGTATTGATTTATTAAGCGGTAATTGAAACTTATGTAGTCAACTCACCTGTAGTTTTTATTACGAAACGGTATGGATTTGTGGAACTTATATCTTAGTGCTGAACAATAAATTACCTCCCCCACTCCAAACTACTGGCCACTAAAATTTTGGCGAGATTCTGTATATTCTGGCAACCCCGGTCGTTTGACGGACCCTTGATTGATGAGTGGAGCTCCGTACCGGCTCTACCCTGGAAAGAATTACTCCGGAATAAATTGTTCCCATCGTAACAGGTGGCTGTATTTATATTTTTTTTTCTTTAGCCCCCTATATTTTAGTTAGGATTTTTTTTTTGTTTTCTTACTCATATGCTCTGTATGTATTTGGCGTGTTTCCTTGGCGATGGTGGGGGGGCGGGGGGGAGATGTGGAGGAGTTTTGAAGGAAGTGATGCTAATAGGGTTTGGGAATAAGTTGTTTTGTGATGGTTTGAGGGTAGTTCTTCTTTATTGCTTTGTATTTTAAAGTAGAACTTTTTATGTTTATGTAATGGTATTTGAATATAAACTTAAATTTAAAACCTAAAATTTAAGCACTAAATTGAATAAATTAAACTGAAACTTGACTAAGTTAAATTTACTACTAAATTGAATATCTGACATTTGCAACTAATCAACTGCTCTTCATCCTTTAAACTGCTGTGTTATATTGGCGTAGTAAATTATATATTTCATTTAAGTTGTGTTTTACTTTTAAAACAAATTTAATTAATACAACGAGAATGAATTTTATATTTTATAGCTTTTGAAGTTTATTATCTATTTAAAAATATGTACTTTGGTATTATTTCGTCTACCATTTTCACCAAATCCAATACTATCGTCAAGCATTGATAACTGTGGTAATTATTATTGATAATTATTTTAATGTTTAGTTTTGAAATTTTAATTTGAAAATTAGCACTAAAGGATTTGTCTTGTGTTGGCAGGTCGACAGGATAATTAATCACAATGCAAAAATATAGTGATAATGATTTTATATTATTATTGACATAAATTCTTTATAATGAATTTTTCGTTTATTGTAGAATCTTGACACGTCTGTATCTTGAACCACAAAACACCAAAAGCCAACAACACAGTGTCCTATGTTCCTTCTATTAGATGTTACACAAACAGAATAAAATGTGGAAGGGGTTCTATGAAAACCCTAAAAAGAAATACTTAAGCCCAAAATACCATTGTGTGACATAACAATTGAGGAAAAGAGAAGAAAAAATGAGCATTTATTTTCAAGCCTCCCTTTTCTCGTTCTACAGGAAATCTTTCGACCCTCCCCCTGTGACATTTAATTGACGCTTCGCGCCCTCTCGGGATATTTTTCAGCTCCCCCTGTCGATCAATCCAAGAACCATCCGAGCGCAAATATTTGTGCCACTTAAACGAAAGGAATTTCCACTCTTCGAAGAAAAGAACGATCTCGTTTGGTCGAGGAGAGGAGAGTTGTTTCTTTCCTGCTGCTGGAGATAAAAGCAATGGTAAGGTCTTCCACGTTCTCTGGAACTTGAGAAATAAATCCAGACCCTACCATAGAAATGAAAATAAAATTGAGAATTGATGATGGAATGTTAAATTTATCTTTTTTTACCTGAATGGATTATTTTTATAGTACTTTATTTGAAATTCCTATTTTTGATGAAGTTTTTTTATAATCTGTTAATTCAATAACTTAAATTATCAATAATTACTTTCCATCAATTTATTTTTTAGCATGTGTCTTACACTTTATTTTAGCATTCATGCATATTAATTGCTATCTTAATATTTGAGGAATAGTGTATCCTAATGACCTAAAACAATTTAAAATACATAAATATTATTTACATAAATATTTCGATAAATCAGAAAAGCGTGATTGTACTATATCATGCTTTGATCATGTAACAGCTATGATAAAAATTTCAAACATTTCATTGATTACTGACATAGAATTTCAGAATCTATATAGCTTATTAAACTACCACGTTAAGTCAAACAAAAACTCCCAAAATAAATAGAACAAAATTTTCTTTTCAAAAAGTGCTTCTAGTCAAAGCAAACTAAGCAACCCTCGCTGAAAAAAAAATCCGGAACGTTACTAGGAAAGTTTATGCAGCTCGGCTGCCGAAATTTGACAGTAGTTTTCCTGGAATATATAAGTAATTTTCCCTAAACAATTTAGAAACAATCCCACAATGTTATAAAATTTCCATTTGGTTACAAAAAAATTACACAGGATGGTTCCACTATTATTTTTATTTGTTTATCAACTACGTGCTACTTAGAGTAGCACCTGCCGTATTCGATCCACCAAACTTAGGGCCCATTCATTAAACTACTTCACAACTGCGCGTTAAGCGTCGCGGCTCGCTGATACCGATGCCTCATATTGAATTGTTCAAAGGGATATAAGTAATTTGGGTTTACTTATGTTTCTGAGAAAAATCTGAAAACCCAAAATTGCAGTGCAAACCTGAACAAAAAAAAACGTTTGCAGGTGAAAGAAAAGTTACGATTTTTTTTTACATTTTAACCTAAGAATATAAAATTGGTCTCCGCTTCTAACTCATTGTATCTCACAGTGGGATCGATATTCCAGCCCTCTGGGGCAGAGTGATAGATGACCGGGCAAAAAGATGGAAAAGAATGATTTAAACCTTATAAAACATTTCTATGGTGTGACCATTAGAAAAGGTTTTCAATGTTTCGGTTCCCTAATGGAATCTCGCTCTTTACACTTGAATTATCTATTAAAGAAGTGCATTCGCTCGTATTGGTTTTCGATGTTAGCGGAGGGATTTAACTAGACTTGATTGATTCGGTAATGGGGGAATTTTCAATTAGTTTCTTATGAATCCTGACTTGGTGTTTGGAAAACATAAATTTTAGTTGTACGGCTTTGGTTAAATTAACGAAAAAAGTACATCTCTCACTCTAAATCTCTTAATACTGTGTAATCATCTTGAATTAAAAAAATTCCTTAACATTTGCCAAAACGTAATACTTCTTAGCAATATTGTTGCTGCCGTGTGCCTCCAAGTCAAAGTCTGGAAGACAGGAGGGTTGCAGAAGATTCCGTTGACACAAAGCTTTGAGCACCCGTGAGGGATGTCTGACTTCTGCTGTGAGAGGACGCCACCTCTTCAACTTAGGCATGTCTCTGGAGGAAAGAAGCATTTTTCTCCAGACAACCAGCATCCAATGGAAGTTTCGCTATGACCGCCCACTGGACTTTCGGACAAACAGATTTGACGAGCACGTTCTCCGCATGTACTGAGGACACAAATATCCATGTCTTAGTCGGGATTTTATACCGGGCCTATTTGCGTGGAAAGTTAGGGTCTAAACAACCATACCGTCTGAACGACACTTCTGATCGAAATTATCTATAAATACTAAACATTTTACAGTTTTAGTTAACTTTTAGTCATATTTCTTCTAGAGAAGTTTCTATAGATGATTATATATTCCATACATTAAAGACAAAGAAACAATTCGTGCATTTTTCCCGAGTGAAATCGCCAGGAAAACGGGAGTTCTCTCATCTATTCACTGGCAGCATTCCAAGAAATTCAAGCGTACGCTCTTAAAATATACAACTTAAGATATTAAAAAACCGAAAGAAGTGAAAAAGACGTAAAAAATTCTCATTTCTAGACGATGTAAGCGCCCTAAAATGAAATAAGAAACTTTTTAGTGCGGTTTTCAACTTTTTTATTTTCTCTAGAGCCGCTGCAACGTTTTGATAAATATCTCCTATTTTATTTAATTGGGTTTCATACTTTGCGAGCAATTTGAGAAGGTTTTTACTTAGATTATGGCGTGGATTATAGAAAGATATTTATCTTAAGTAGAATTTTTTATATAATAAAATTAATCATGTTACTGGTGCTAAATTTTCATTTTAAGTACTAGTAAATGCAAAATATGTTTCTATGTAATGTTCGTTTATACTTAAGAAAATCCTTTCACAATACTCTTTTAAATAGATTTTTTTTCCTTCTTTCTATGAATCCAATTGACTTTCAGACATTGATTTTTATGATAAATACCTTATAGTCCTATTTTTTAGATACGAAAAATTAACTATAAGGAGTAAAAATGCCATTAGATCACTTTACAACATAAGTATGGTTACACTGTTAAAAAAAACCTGAAATTTCAGGAGAAAAATTACTGATTTTAACGGAACTTTCCCGTATTGGCTTAAAACGGGTTTTTTCCATCTGAAAACGGGTTTTTTCCTTCTAAAAACGGAAAATGTCCGTAAACCACGAGCGAAGAGATGAAAACGGAATTTTCCCGTTTTTAGAGCTGCCATACTTTTATTACCCTATATAGAATTGGCGATAATGCACTAAGAATACACACATCGAAACTCGAACATCAAATACCTGTTTTACGAAATGTTATTTATTTTTTTGAAATATTTTTCAGAAAAGCATCCAGCTATCAATTAGAAATAAAAATTAACTTTTTTATGACCGGGGGCTAACTGTATATATATAATTAAATTTGAAATACTTTCGATATCGCCGAACACTGAAATATGTCGCTAAATGTGGAAAGAGAACCCTCTATTGGCGACATTCATCTTCGAATCGTCGATCGAATCGAATGCTAATCACTAGAAGTGCTTGTTTGGGTTGGGGCCCGGGTGGCCTAGTGGATTTGATCACAGCCCATTACGCTAACAGTCTGTGCACTGTACCTGTTGCGGGTTCGATTCCCGCCTTCGCCCTGGGTCTACTTTCAATTGTAAAATTCTGTCTGTGTTTGTCTTACTTGACGAAGGTTTATAAGCGGGTTTCTGATCAAGCACACAAACCGGAAAATACATGCACCCACCTACCTACCTACATACCTTGTTTGGGTTTTCCCGCGCGCTACTGATTATAAAGGTGAGTGTTAGTATATATAACTTATTTTGAAACTTTTATTATTTTAAATGTTGCGATTCCTATTCCTTAAAAATGTATTGTCTAATAACATGCATTAATACAGTAAAGCACCGTTTTTACGACTCTAAAGGGCTGTTGATTATATTGGAAAACTCGGACGATTAAGAGAAGTTTTACGATTAAATAAAAACTCTCTTTTATCAGGAATTTTCGATTATCCGACCTACCTACAGTCCCAATTAGACCGGATAATCGAGGTTCTGCTTTACAAAAAATAACGAGTCACTACTGCAATTTCCTGCAAATAAGCAAAAATTACGAGGCTTTAAAGTTTAATCGACCGATGCGTCCTTACTAAAACTATAAAAATAGCGAGATTCGAGACACTTGCGATTTCGCCATGAACTAGCATATATTTTGCGGCATTGAAGTTTTGTCCTGACATAAAACTGAAAAAAAAAATTAAAATGGAAAGTACCACATATTTTGAGGCGTTATAATAAAACGCTTTTCTCTATAAGCACGCCCTGATGGATGTCGCTGTTTCAGGAATTCTGGCAATACGGGGAAAAGTCGTTTGCAGCGTTAATTTCCTAAATAAAGCAGCAACCTGATCATTTTTATGGGTAGAATCAGCAAAAGAACATTTTTCATTTCTTAACTATTAAAAAAATAATCACTTTAATTAAAAAAGAAATACTTTTTACAAACTCAAAAAAATAAGCACCTTTAAAGGCACTTAAAATTGAAAACAAAAAAAAGGCATCTTCAAGAACAGCTGCGCACCCTGATAACATCCACAAAATTTTAATATTCGTATGCAATGTTAAAAACAAACATTTAATGACTTAAAAATTATTAATAATATATTGTGTGTTATTGTTTCTTATATAAAAAAATATCAGAGGTCTAACTATTTGAACATAATTTACAGACATTCAAACTTGTGTGGGTTTGGTTTTGGTTTGTCGTTCTATGGTCATTTTTTGCATATCAAGCTAATTAGATGATGATTCGAACCTGCTCCCAGTGACTTAAACGCCAGAGCACTAATCATTCAGCCACCAGACGGGCAAATTTAATCTCGTGTTGTGGTTGTTGAAGATTATGGTAGATGGGGGCATTTTTAACAATTATGCTAATATGTTTATTTGTTAATTTTAATACTGTATTTTATCTTTTATTAGGTGTCTAGCGGATCTTAATACGAAGAGAGGATCAAAAGCAACAAAGCAGAATCCGGAAAACCAACTTCAATTGCAAAAGAATAATTAATTTAGCAAATATATATACAGTTTGAGAAAAATTATTATTTTACAATTATTATTCTTAACAAAAATATATGTAATCAAGTATAATGTTAGAGGGTTGAATATCTTAACTTAATAACTTTGCCAACCGGAGAATTAATTTTGCTGTATCAATGAATATATATAATCTTTATCTTCTCTAATAAACAGGTGAAATCGGGTTCCAATCATGTCAAGTTAAAGTAAGATTTGCTCTATATCTGTATAAATTGTAAATTTGTTGAATGAGAAATTGAAATAAATAATAAATTGTGTATGCTGAAAAATTGTTTCAATCAATGTTTCTTCTGTTATGTATTTTAACAAGTTTAATTGACCTTGGTAGCGAATATTTCTGAAATTCAAAGAAAAAAATCTGTTTAGTTCTTAATATATACTAAAATATTGCAGTGTTTCAACTTTTATATTAGTAAAAGTATGAGCATGAAATATGAATACCTGGAACGTTGAATTTTCAAGAAAACGGATACCTGCTGAAATGGCCATGACTCAAAAATGCTGTCTATGGAGAAAAGTCGACAAAAATCTCAGAAAGTTATGCATATTTTTATGCTCTTTTTTTGTAATTGTTATAATGAGTTAAAATTTCGTTTTATAAGTGCTTTGTAATTTTTTCAAAATGTTAAATTTATTTTTTTTCTACTAAAAATAGCCTTAAGGGGAAAATTTATAAAAGCACTTCAAGAGAACTTTATTGTTGAGAAAAGGAGCATGAAAAAATATGCGTAACTTTTTGAGATTTTTCTGACTTTTACTATAGATGGACATTTCATTAGCAAAAATACACACGAGAATTAAAATAACGGGAAAATACAAAACGGAAAACTTGCTTAGAATCACGGAAAATATAAAACGGAAAACCTTAAAAACGAACAAATAAGAAACGGAACTTCAGTAGATTGAAGGAAAAAGGCAAAATAGAAAATTTTAATAACGGAGAAATAAGAAACGGAACTTAAGTAGAAACACGGGAAAATGCAAAATGGAAAATTTTAACAACGGAGAAATAAGAAACGGAACTTAAGTAGAAACACGGGAAAATGCAAAATGGAAAATTTTAACAATGGAGAAATAAGAAACGGAACTTCTGTAGATACACGGGAAAATACTTAACGAAACGGGAAAGTCCCGGCAACTCTGCTGCCGGTACTTTCCCCGTTAATTTCAGTAATTTTATTTTACAGTGTATATTTGACAAAGTAGTTGCCAATAACTTATTTGGCAAAAACTATGCACCAACTTTGACTGCGTTCGTTAAAAACAGTTAAAAGCTATATTTGGTTTGACAAAGGTCCATATCCTCTGGTCAACATTCTCCATAAGAGAAAGAGCAGGTGGCTCACATTGCTTTTCTATAAATAAAAAATGCAGCTACAATCCAACATCAATACAGTGAATGTGTGGAGTCTAAAGTTAAGACAGCGTTGAAGTACTATAACTCTTGAAGTTTCGTTGGGTTCAATCTCAGTTTTCGAACTTAACACTTGATCACGATTTTAAATTATGAAGCGTCCATAAGAGATAATATTGTCTGCAAATTCGATGATCCTGCAATAAATAGCCAACAATTAAGCCTTGTAGAAGTGAATGACAATTGCCTATACCTTAGAAAAAAATTCACCGAGATGTCAATAATAATTTACTATTGCCATGAGAACCTATGAATCTCGCAAACCAAACTCATATTTTATCATTTAAATTTTTTTTGTAAAGTTTGTAAATAAACAGTCAACGTTTTCTGTTTCAAACATACATAAAAAAACATTCTTTGAAACTGATAAGAGATAAAGCCAATTGCATGTTTCATTCCACATTTTAACTACCATCATTGCAGTAAACAAATTATAAACTGCTTCTAAAACTATTTCTGAAACCGTGTTCCTTGAAAATATAGAAGAAATATATCCAGCATTTCATTACTTAAAACATCTAACTTTGTAGGAACAAAACTATGTATAAACCTAACTAGTGTTGAACTTAATTATATGAAAAAATAACTGTGTACACAAGCGAAGTATATATGAAACCCATTTTTGAAAGCTGTAAAGCCACTTGTATTTATGTACGTTTCATGAAACATTTTTAATACCAATGGTGGATACAAAAGCCAATTGCCGAATAGTGGTTCTTGCAGAAAGAGATAAATAAGGAAATAAGAACTAGAGAGAGATTAAAAAAACCATTGAGTTGTATAAATCCATGGTTTCCATTTTTATAGCACTAAGGTAATTGTACATATTTCTAAATTTATTTGATTTCTAACTTTTTTTGTAACAAAGGAAACTGATGCCAATTTATCTCTCTGGTACTATGTCCTTGCAGAGAAAGATAGGTGGACACCAGTCGCTATAAAAAGCTACAGTTTAAATAAAAACTAACTATACATAAATTTAACTATGCATAAATTGTGTATGAAAGCCGTTTTTAGAAAGCACTAAAGTAATTGTACATGTCCCCAACATTCCAACTGTATATGTTTTCTGGCACATTTTTACCATCATGTAAGCAAAGCCATATAACGATTGATACTGGTGAAATAACTAACCTACTAAGCATATAACGAACTAATTGGTACTTTGTTCTTAAATAGATAGTGAGAAAGAGAAAGAGAGATAACTACGGTTACATATATGTAAAACTAAAATTTAATAGAATCTAACTACGTATACAGCGTATAAAGCCTTCATAAATACGTTTAAACTAACCATTTATCAACCAAATTATGTACGATTGCCATATTTGATAGAAATAAAGTAATTTAAAAACTGCATATTTTTCTGACACATGTTATTACCAAAGAAGAAAAAGCCTGTTTCAAAATGAGAGACAGATTCTATTGTTCTGTATCCTTGCAGAGAGAGAGAGAGAGAGATTTAAGCACTTTCCAATATATATAAAATGTATGTAAACTAAGCCTTTTATAGGGAACATAAATGCGTATGGAACCTAATAAATTATTACGCCAATTTTTTTATTGCAATAAAGTATTTGTGCATGTTGTTTTCATACACTTTTTTTTGCTACCTGGGAAGCAAAAGCCAATTACCGAATGATACTCTAGCAATGCGTCCTTACAGAGAGCTCGAGAAAAATAAACAATTGCCAATATGTATAAATTATATATCAAACTAAACTTTTAAAGAGAACATAACTACATATTGAACCTAACAAATCATTATGACCATTGTTTTTCTTGCAACAAAGTAACTATGCATGTTTTCTGACACTTTTTCTGCCAAAAGGGAAGCAAAAGCCAATTACCGAATGAGACTCCAGAGCAGAAAGACAGAAAAAAGGACTTGCCAATATGTGGAAATTAGGGCAAAAACAAAAATTTTTACATATATGACCTATTTATGTATTAAACATAACTACGTATGGAATCTAACAAATAATGAATGCCTTTTTTTTCTAGCAACACAGCAACTGTGCATGTTTTCTGACACTTTTTCGCCACGACAAAAGCCAATTACCGCATGCGACTGGTGCTGTGTCCTTGCAACGAGAGACAGAAATAAGCAATTGCCAATATCAATATGTATAAGTTATGAATCAAATTAAATATTGTATATCGAACCAATTTATGTATAAAACATAACGACGTATGAAACCCAACAAATCATTATTTTATTCTAGCAACAAAGTATTTGTGCATGTTTTCCGACACTTTTGCCACTAGTCAAGCGAAAGCCAATTACAGAATGAGACTAGTGATGTGTCCTTGCAGAGAGAAACAGGAAACAGGGACAGAAGCAATTGCCAATATCAATATGTATAAGTTATGAATCAAATTAAATATTGTATATCGGACCAATTTATGTATAAAACATAACGACGTATGAAACCCAACAAATCATTATTTTATTCTAGCAACAAAGTATTTGTGCATGTTTTCCGACACTTTTGCCACTAGTCAAGCGAAAGCCAATTACAGAATGAGACTAGTGATGTGTCCTTGCAGAGAGAAACAGGAAACAGGGACAGAAATAAGCAATTGCCAATATCAATATGTATAAGTTATGAATCAAATTAAACATTGTATATCGACCAATTTATGTAAAAACATAACGACGTATGAAACCAACAAATCATTATTTTATTCTAGCAACAAATATTTGTGCATGTTCCGACACTTTTGCACTAGTAAAGCGAAAGCCAATTACAGAATGAGACTAGTGATGTGTCCTTGCAGAGAGAAACAGGAAACAGGGACAGAAATAAGCAATTGCCAATATCAATATGTATAAGTTATGAATCAAATTAAACATTGTATATCGAACCTATTTATGTACGAAACATAACTACGTCTGAAACCTAACAAAGTAACCTTGCATGTTTTCTGACACTTTTTTCGCCACAAGGGAAGCAAAAGCCAATTACCGAATGAGACTCTGTGTCCTTGTAGAGAAATGACCACCGGTCACTTGTCTGGTCAAGCGGACCGAGTCCATTAGAGGGTGTACCACCTGTGACCCCCCTCATCAATCGATTGCACTCTTTTCATTTCCCCGGGATGTGTTCTTGTTAGTGTGGCCGCGGTCGATCCAAGGGCTGATTTGTTTGGGCCCCGAGGAATGCTTTTATTCTTGGGCGGTTTTAGGAGTGGTTTTGGAGTTGTTTTTGAAGAGATGGTGTTTGGTATCTTTGTGTTTTGCGCCAGAAGTGTTATACACTATAAAAATGTACATTAAGTACAGTACCTTTTGCAGTTATTTATCACAGTGTTGTAATCGTTGTTTTGCAGAAATTTGATGTTTTCACGACGTACAGATGAACACTTACTCTAATAGCGCTTCAACAGAGAAGATGGGTGGATCCAATCACTGCCAGTAAAGCGCAAACGTTTTCGCCAATACCAACAACAATTTTTACGTAATGTAATATGAATTATATTATATTTATTTTTACGGCATTATATGTAAATTTACGCACATGTTAGCTGAATCACTTTTGTCATCACACTGTAATGGCAAATTAGACGGGTTTTTAATATTGTAGAAGAAAATGTTTTTTGAAAGCCTTCCAGTATATTAATAGACTCTATTACACAGGAGCATATTCACTTTAGAACCGAAGCACAGCGAGAGTCCGACCAATTCGAGTTTCAATCCCATCCAATCAAAATTAATAATTTTTTTGAAAAGATATGGCATGGTCTGACTGATTCTTATTATACTAGGTTGAAGTCTTTCGTCTGAGGTGTGATGATCCAATATTCCATGCCTTTTCTCTATACACTATTGACAGACCGTCAAAAAGATGAGTTTGACGTAGCAAATATGCATCATAAAAATCGTATTGCCTTCTACTTCAGACTTATATGGGTCAAGTTTTTAGTTTTAAAATATCAGCTAATGATTTTTTTTTAAAAATGATAGACTTTCAAACCCATCTGGGTCTTATTGCTAAGGAAATAGTGTAATTCAAGGAGAATTGAAAAGAACTGGTAAAACAAACTTGCTTTTCCCCGTGCTCCTAGTATAAGGGAGCAGTGAGAAGGTTTTGTCTACTTGTTCTGGGGTAAGGGGACAGGTGTTTTCTATAGGCCCCCTATAAAAGAATAGTTGGGATTTTGTGTGGGGTTTATTAGTGGAATTGGGTTAGGGTCTATGTCTAAATAAGGCGCTAGATAATAAGGAATCCGCCTAAGGTTCCATATTATTTAGTTTTTGACAATATTATCTGGCCTTCAATTTCTTTAGCTTCATAGAATTCGCTTGTGTATGAGAAAATGAATTATTTCTTGCAACACTACTACAGCAAAATATGTGTTGAAATATTATTCATTTTTAACTAAATTAAACTTCTCGGCGCAACAGCCCATTAGTGGACCAAGGCCTGCCGTGCACATTCCAGCTTCCTACACCAAGGCATATGTCCCGGTAAGGTGATCAGCCTCAGGCGGAACCCCCAGTGTTTACTTCCCAATCATGCTTGGTACTCATTTTATCGACCCACTTAAGAGATGAAAGGCTGAGTCAACCTCGCCCAATCCGGGACTCGATCACCGGACCTGTGGCGTGGCAATGCGAAGCCCTACCACTAAGCCACTTGGCCTCACTCATTCATTTTTATCAGTTCAAATTGTAAAACTTCTTTATTTTATACGACTGTTGGGCATTGAATTTTGTTACATGAAATACTAAATTCACATAATTTATTCACTATCAATAGAAAATTTGATTTTTTAAATAAATCGCACACTGAATTTGTGTAGAGTTATTGCATCATCATCGAATTTGATGGCGTCATGCACTGCAAACTAAAGATCTCATTGGATTTCCAATTGTTAACAAACCTATGTTATTAATTTCAATTACCTGATATGTAATATGATGTACTGAAAGTATTGCGATGGGGTAGAAAATCCGAACTGGAGATTTTGAGTTTTATGCACGTTTTGGAGGGTGCTGATTCTAACAAAGTGGTTAACATTGGCCCGTCGATCTGTCTGCTACAGCTCGAACTAAAAAGAGCTACGGATTTCAAATTTGGTACACGAGTTTCTTGTAGTATCTGTCGGACGTCCTAAGAAAGTTTGTCGAGAAATGCTGCTATAGAATTTGTTTGGATATTAAAGGTATTGAAATTACCTTATAAGGTATATAATTAGCTTTGAATATGTGTATTGATTTTTTGAACGGGAAATAAAAGTCGTGTGCTAGATTGAAAGGAGTGTTACACAACTCTACTATTAGGAAGTGAATCGACATTTTTTTGTAACAGGCTATGATGAAATATGTATTCAACTATAAAATTATCAAAATAATATTCTGCGAACAAGTCTTTTCGGAAGATATACAAAAATAATATTGAACAAACAAAAGTTGTCGGGAGATATACAAACTAGTAACCACTCAAATACTTGAGCTATAGCCATTCTTTCAAGAAATAAGTAAGATCCAGTACTTCAGATCAGCACCATATCTCACCGAAGCCCAATCCACGGAGCTGTTCACAACCAAAACGCTCCGAATTTCTCATCTCAAGATCTCCCCTCTCCGAAAAAGCTTCTTTTCCATTTGAAGCTACGCAATCGAGACTTGAAAAAAAAGTGAAAAAGCGAACGAGGAATAATAAGTAAAGAATAAAAAAAGAATTCATATCGAGAAAGTGAAAGAAATCGGAAGTACGAGAGCAGAAAGTGAAAAAAAATGGCGACTAAAAAAACCATGGGCGTACTAAGGGATAAGAAAAAATAAAAATTGTCGTACTAAGCAGCTAAAATACTGATATAATGTTGCAGTTATTTTTTTAGAATAGTGGTTTCTTGATCATTCTTTTAAATTTTAAGAAAAAGAGGAAGGGGTGTTAACCTCCTTCACTTTTTATAACTGTTTTAGGCTGATTTGGGCTTTTAGGGTTAAAACAATTGAAGCAAAGGAATTCTAACAAAATTTAATTGTTACCCTATGAAAAAACTTTTAAAGTACGAGGAAAGATTTTTAAAGTTATTTATAAATTACTTGATTAATAAACGAATTGTATTCTAGACAGTTCATAAACAACTGTGCTTGTTCTTAGCTGCGTAATATTTCAAGCAGTTAATTAAAAAGTAAACAATAAAAATTTAAATTTAACTTCTTTCAGATCACATTTTGGGTCTACAAGCAACAACTAAGGTCTCCATCTGCTGAAACACTGCAAATTAACAAACCAAAAATGAAATGAATCTGTTTAATTTTAAATTGCATATTAATTGCAAGAACTTATTTATTTTCATCAATATGTTATCAATAAGCACACGAGTTAGCCTATTCACTTTAAATTACTATGTTAAGTTTATAGGTCCGTTCTTAAGATGTACTGGCTATTTAAATCGATTTTTCTGAAACTAAACTTCAATAAAATTGAAATAACTCCTCGAAATTCTATTCGTCATGAAAAAAATATCATGAACTTAATGAGTAAAATTGTTACTTTCAAAATGATTTCAAAAGCAAAAATAGTTTCAGTAGAAGAAATTTCGGAAACAACTTCGCACTTATCTAAAACTGTTACAATAGTTAATAGTATTCCATAAGGAAGTGATTGTTTCAAACTTGCCCTTTCTAGTAGATGTATCCGTTTGAAAAATTCGATTTTCCCAAACTCAATCCCCAATTTTATAAAAAAATCATAATTTCCTTAATTCTTGGAATTTAAAAAAAATAAAAATTCCGATTTAATAATACTTGGAAAAATCAAAATTGAATTCTATGGCAGGAAGATTTTTATATGGGTAATTTGACTTAGAATGTTTCTGTTCTTTATTAAGGCGATAAAACACTAGTGGCAACAAAACACTTAAATTAAATAGAAATTGTATGTCGCTAAAATGCCTCATCGACAACATGGAAGACAATATAAGGTGTAGAGGGATTGACATCATTTTAAGAAAGAAAAAAACTGGTTCTTAAAAGCTTCAAAAGTTTTCTTTTCTGACTGTTTATACAAATTTATTAGATGGGATTGATTTGATCATAAAAAAAACTATATAGCATCAATCTTATTCAGAACAGAAGACCGATTTCTTCACATCAAAAGAACACATAACAATTACCTATTCCTTCTTTCTTTCCAACACCCCCAAGCCCAAAACTTTCAAAAAGTTCCACGAGGAGGGATATCTGGATAGATGGCAGGTAATAGCAAAGAATTTCTTATCTCCGAAAGAAAATGTGGCTAAGTACGGAATCGCTGCAGAAAACCGGAAATGAATGCTTGACACGTGCCCAAAATTCGCGTCAAGTGGCGGGTACTGTCCCTGTACTAGAAGATGACGAATGCGGGTGCGTGACTTGTGTAACAATGAGTGCGGGATGCGATAATAGGTCCTCGCGAGAATCCGAGTTGTATACAAAGCGCTAATAGGATGAGGGACAGTGCTGGAATGGCAATGGCTAAGAATGTGTTACATTGTTGAGGTGGGATACTTATTGACGAATAGTTGGGTGATTATGGGTGGAAGTTCCAGATTTGCTTCGCGAAGTTCTAGATTTGCTTCTAGAAACAATCGAGAATGTTAAAGATGAGGAACAGTAAACAAGTTTTAATGTTTCACATCACTTAATCACCAACACAATTGTGAGTATATAATGAACAAGGAAAAAAATGTTAACATGATTTCCAGTCATTACATTTTCCTGAAATTTAGGTATTCACGTTTAAATAACTTTCTTTGGCTATGTTAAGTATAGCATAAGATTCACCGGTGTCAGAGGGAACTGCAGTGTAAAAGGGCATTGTAGACCATACATGAACCATCTGTATAAACACATGCTTGAATATTGTTGTATCATACATATTTGTATAAGATGTATAACTATGAGTGCGGGATGCGATATAGGTCCTCGCGAGGATACGAGTTGTGTACAAAGCGCTAATAGGATGAGGGACAATGCTGGAATGCTAATGGCTAAGAACGGCAATGGATAAGAATGTGTTACATTGTTGGAGTGGGATACTGATTGACGAATGGTTGGGTGATTATGGGTGGAAGTTCCAGACTTGCTTCTTAGAAACTATGGAGAAAATTAAAATAAGATTAATATTGTTCAACAACGATTTTGTAAGCAAATTAAGCGAAAAACAAAGGCCATAATGGTATTCCCAAGTCGTCCATTCAGACTACTAGTCATTATTTCTTTATGACATTTTGGAACGATATGTTTAGATAATTTTTTTGACTATATGATAATTAGTATAAGATTCACCGGTTTCAGAATGAACTGCAGTATAAGAGAATTGTAGACCATACAATGTTCCATAAGTTAAAGCACTTCGTTGAATAATGTTGTACAATAAATAATTGTATAATCAACTATGAATTCTGTACAATAGTTCCTTGTGGTAATAAAAGTTGTACACAAAGCGATAAGATAATAGAATGAGGAGCGTTGATGAAAGGACATCGCTAAGGAAGAGTTACATTGTTGGAATGGCGTGGACGATGATACTGATTGACGAATGTTTGGGTAATTTTCAAGATTCCGGATTTTATTTTCGAGACAATGGAGAGAAAATAAGAAATTTTTGCTGCTAATATTCATTTTTTAAGACTTTATCGAGAATCCCTGCTAGTCGAAAGGAACTATACGAGCACGTAGAAGGAAAACTTCTTCTATTTCTTTGACATATCTACTAGCATTCGAATTAGGGCTCAATACTCGCCTGAACTCTAGCCGTTGGGCTAGTGACTCACAATGAAATAGTCACGATCAAGTCGAATTTAATCTTAGCAATGATAGAAAAATACATTTTATTTCATGTTTTTTTGGAAATTTTTCAAAGATACACAAGTAAATTAATATTTTAAAAATGCATTTAAGAAAATTTAAATAAATTGTTGCCAAATTTTCAATATTTTGAATTTAAGACTAAATTGTAGGAAAAACAAAACAAAAAAATATTTATAAATTTCAAATTCCATGCATTAACTATAATAAAATGTTTTTAAAGAATGTGAAATTTTTTAAATATGGAACAATGGTTTGAGTACTTTAAATAATTAAGTTTTTAGTGTTTTAACTCATTTTAGTTACTTGCATTAGTTCATAGTTTGAAATATAAAGCGGTGTTATCCGAAATTGTAAATATTTCAAACATCAAATATAAATTCTTGTCGTTTTATTAGTTCGTATAGATAATAATCAGAGGACTCGTGCTAAATTGCTCACTATACTGTTTAAAACTGTATTTATCGAGTTACGAGTTTAAACTGCTAAATGTAGGGAAATTTTTAGGATTTTTAGGGCTTTTTTAAAGTTTCGTAGCCTATATGATTGTTTACTTTTTCATTGGCGTGCACAATAAGATCATGCACGTTATTAAGTTTTTTTAAGGCCATAAAAAAGAATTATGTTATATATTTTGTTTTATTATGTTATATATTTTTGCTATATATTGAATTTGGAAGTTTCTTTCCTTAACAATAAATCTATATTCCCAACGATGACTAAACATTGAAAAACCGTTTTGGAAATTAAAATAATCAACTTTAATAAAACAATCAAAAATAATCAGTAGTAACAATGCAAAAGCTAAATTCATAAAATGCATAATTTTATTTATTGTTACATTGTTACCGGAAACAATGCATTTAAAAACGTTATAAATAATATTCACTTCAATAATAGACACTGGCCATTTATATATTAGAGTTTATGCTTAAAGAATGTCAATTGTCACTTACTTTATTGATAAGTTTAAAATTGCAATGAAGTTACAGAAGTTTCCACTGCCACTCAAGGTACTGGCAGAAAAAGTAATGCCAAAGTTTTCAGAGATCAATAAGTTTCAAGAATGAAAGTGAGTCACATGTCATAATTCTTATTTGACATCCATCAAAAGTTTTAATGTGTTTAACTTGTTATGCTAACTTTCAAAATAGTAAATTATGGATTTTATCGTTTATTTTAGAAATTCATGTGTACATTTTCTTTAAAAATATATGATGCATTGTGAAATTTTACATAAAATCAAATATTCATACTCAAATCATATTTATATTAAATTTACATTATTTTTGTGAAATTAGTTAAGGAGTTTTATAGGATAACTATTTCAGTAGTTCGAAAACTGCTAATCTTGTAATTATTGTGTTAATATTGTGAATATATATAATAACGATGTATACTAAAATTAAATTAAAAAACAACTCTGCCTTAAAAAAAATAGCTAAAATATTCAAATGATGTTGATTTTATAAATTTATGCAAACATTTATTATAAAGATTATAATTCATTGAACATTTTTATATTCATTCATTTATTTATTTATTAGATACACTGTCAAACAGATACAAAAGATCCATATTATATGACAGGACAACTCTACAGTACAAAATACAGACACAAAGACAAATATAAACAAACTCAAATATTCCTTAACTCAAATCATGATGTTATCCAATTACAATATTTATAAGAAATTATTTAAGTTCTACAATAAAACTATTTCAGTTCTTTAAAGGGATCAAACGATTAGAAAACTGCTATTGTTGCGAATTCTTACTGTATATATAGTAACGCTTTATACTGAAAAAAAAATTAACAAGTACAATGCTAACATGGTATAACTACTGGATAACGAACAGATTTAACACGTAAGCAAATAGAATTTTCACGTTTGTCTTTAAAAATTACATGAATTATATTTCATAAAAGAATTGTATACTTTTAAGATAAGAATTTATGCAAAAATATTAATTTTACGCATTGGTTGGTTTCGAAAAGTTTTGTTACACAACGTCCTTTGCCATACAGAATTTTTTTATAGTTTTTTTTAAAAGAAATCACAACTATACGCAAATGTGTAATTTATTAAATCATCTAATTTGATGAACTCCGTACGCTAGGTTATTAACTTCCGTCAAAGCGGTTAACAATGCGTTAAAAATAATAGAAATTATATATGTTAGTTTATTTTGTCGACGAAGGATGATTTCTTTTTAAATATTGATTTATAAAGAGAGTTTCATATTAAAGTTACATTAAAAATTCAATTTCATTGTAATATTATATGTATCATAATATAAGCTTTTAAAAAACTATAAATTTTATCGGAATATTTTTAAGTTTTTGAGTAAGTTCAGGAAAATTAAGTAGAAGCTATAAGGATAACAGATTTCATTGTTTGATGTTGCATAATTATCAGAAACAATAAAGTTATAAAGCATTTAAGCATACTTAAGTTATGTTAACTCGGAACGGATCTAGGTTCTTCTTTTTTAAATATTTCATTAACATTATCGGCGATAACTTTGTTTATGCTAATATATTTGTATGTTTATGATTATTATTTGCTTAATTAATAATGGTACTGATGGTAATGTTAATGGTGGGCCGTGAGAAGATAATACTGCGAGGTCGTTCATTTTAAAGTATTTCATTACAATTAGCGCCGCGGTACCTAGAAATGCGTAATAATTGTACTGATGATGTTAATGGTACGGGTAATTTATTATGTGGCCTTAAAGATAATGCTACTAGGCTACTTTTCAAATATTGATACATTAGAACTTAAAATGAGATTACGATAGGAGTATAACTTAGTTAAACTATTTTCTTAAAATTTTTTCACAGGACAAACGTTTCAATACGATGCAAGTCATGTTAACAAAGCTCGCCAAAACTAAGCTTCCACAGAAACCACATTGATTTAACATGATTGTTCTTATATTATAAAATCAAATTAATAAAAAAGCATAACAAATAATAACCATAACCTAAAAGCAAAATTTGTTGTCTTATCAATTTGCTATTTAAAAAAATCCTAATAAAAGCCCTTTTTTTCAATATTGACATAGAATCCGTTCCAAGTGTAAGTAAAATTCATGTTTGGGATGTAAATAGAAATTTTAATTTTCTTCAAATGAGGAAATTGATGTGGTGGACCCATAGATATCATAGTTAAAGTATTAGATTGGCAGATCACGTGACCTCCAATGCTAACGACGGCACCCGCATGGAGGCCAAACAAGAGGGCAAAATCGCCAGTGTTGCTGCCACTTTAAGGAGAAAAATACCATCTAATCCTAACATTACAAAAAAATATCGTAAAAATACTAGCTGCATTTTGGAATCTTTTTAGTGACTTTAGATTCTTTTCTAGTATTTTTTTTGTGATTTTAGAATTAGGTGGTATTTTTTCGTAGTATTTTTCTCCTTAAAGTGGCAGCAACACTGGCCATTTTGCCCTCTTGTTTGGCCTTACATGTGCGTCCCGTCGTTAGCATTGGAGGTCATGTGATTTGCCAATATAATACTTTAACTATGATATCTATGGATGGACCTAAATGAAACTGCACTGCACAGTCTCAATAAAGATACTACTAATTTCTAGCCGAAACGTCCTATCCCTATTGTTACTCAATGTTTTGGGCAAGAAAATGGCGGTCATGTTTAGGATTTACATGTATTATAGTAAAAATGCTTAAGTACACACAGTTACATGTATTAATGTAAAAATGCTTTAGTAGACACAGTTACATGTATTAATGTAAAAATGTTTAGTTATAATGCATGTTGAATATATAAAATGGGTTTTGCTAATAATTAATATTTGATAGTATGAGTATATGTGGGTATCAATACAACATCACTGTCAACAGAAAATTATTCTTGTTGAGAACACTATTCGTCAATCTTTGAATTGTCATGTGTCATCTATAACGTCACCTACAACAAACGTCTGTTATGGTGGGCATGTCACTACCCCGCTTTGGTGTGATTTTATGAGTCTAGGGAACATACTGCAACAATAAGGTTGGCTCCCTACCCATTAGGATTTGGTTCCAATTAACTTGGTCAGGAAGGCATGGGAACGGTCATTATAGAAAAATATGATGGCTTGGAAATAAGTCCAACCAATGAAACAACCAGCAAAAGTAGTGACGAAGGTAATAAAAGAAAAATATGTACTTTTTAATATATTTTTCCAATCTTTAAAAACTTATTTTGACGTATAAAATCATTCAAGTAAAGAAACTAGTGGTAGGAGGATTTTATGCAAAAGCTTTTCTTTCTGTTTGTCCTATGTTTCTATATCACGAAGCATATTACCTCAATGTTATTCATTGAAACAGCCAGTTAAAGGTGACAATGGTTCCGAAACAAAAATATTTAATTTTTCACACATTTTGTCAATCATTGACCATAACTTAACAGACGCATAAAATGATTCAATTAAAAATATAGTGGTAGGGTTATTCTGGTTTCATTGTCATTTTTAGTTAATCTATTGTGGCATAGGATCTAAATGAAAACAGGATAATATTTTCGTGACCACAAAAAAATTAATTACTTTTTTACTTTAATAATATGAACGTATAGCATCAAATATCTAACCCAGCTTTTGTTTGTGTGTATTTTGGAAACCATCAGTAGCTTCACTCATCAAACTGAATTTCCCTTAAGTTTTACACCAGGCTGCATCTCCATAGTATTCTAACCTTCGCACTCTTTATTCGGACCTCTGACATCACACGCCTGGAAAGATTAGCACGGATTAGCAAGGGACAAAAGGACGGGTCCGTCCTCGGATGCCCAAAAGACCCTTTGTTCAGACTTAATTGCATTAGCAAAGGGTCCAAAGCTGCTTTCTCTAAGTGCCGTATAGATAGTGGATAGCCTAATCTAAAGGCTGTTATTGAAGCTCAATGGGGTGGAGAAACTGCCGTTTAAGTAATCATACATCAGGAGCGGTTTTCGGTTTGGAATAAAGGATGTTGATTGGATTGTGGCTATTTAAAAAAGGATATTATGTTGTTCTAAACGCATACTTAAATTTCCATTTATGAAATAGTATTATTGGTGGTATGAAATTGGATGATTTTATTGGAAATTTGTTGAAAATTTTGGAAAATGTTGGATAAATATTCTCTAATTCTACGAAATACTGCAGAAACAAAACTTTACTATAATATTGACAGACAGGATGTAAATTGTAAAAGTCATGTTAGTAATAATTTACATTAAAAACTTGATGGTAGACTACCTTAAATTGCAGCAATTAAATTTAAATTAAAAATGCATGTAACACCAGAATAATAACAATAAGTTTAACTGCAACTCATTGTAAAATTTTCATTCGTTTTTTTAATGAGCCATCAGATTGTATTAGGCTTAAATTATTCACAGAAACTTGGATTTTTAAGAACTAAATGGAAACAAATGATCGACAAATGGTTTTTTTTATATTTATATTATGTGTTGTGTAGAGAAACATATGTTGAAAACCTTTGTGTTTAAAACGGCTGAATGTTCGGTTTGAAAGCAAGAGAAATCCGTATTACATCAAAACATTAAATCTTTAGTTGTATCATGGAAAAGGTTCTGTAATACTTATTTATGAAACTAGAGAAGTAAAAGTTAGAAATTTTAATAAAAAAGAGGAATCGCGGAGAATCTCAAAAAGTTGTAAAGCAAAATAATTTCCAAGGTGAAAAAAGGTACAATTTTGTTTTTCATACTTTAACATTTAAAATTATTTGAAAAAGAGTTTAGCTTATGTTAGTTAGTGAGTAAGACAATCTTTTGAGCAAGATTAAAAGCGTATCTTTCAATATGATGATAAAATATTATCTTTGTTTTTATGTTTCTGAATTTACTGAATTGAAGCTGCCTCCCCTCCCCCGCCCACTAAAAAAATAAGACTTCACATTGGCCATCAAAACCCTTCGAAACTTGGTCTTTAACAAACACCGATCACACTATCAAGATAAGTCAATTGATGTTATAGCAGCGAAATCCGTTCAAACTGAAGAAACTTTGCGTTGGGATCATTTTATTTTTTGCGTTATGCAATTCAAATGTTAGTTTAAACAATTTTAGAATATATAACACTTGTTTTGCCAATTTTTACATCTGGAATTAATTTACAATATAAACTAGCCAATTTTATTTCATTATGGTACTTGTAAAGTTTTAATGTGCTCTTTGTTAGTATAAACTAGTTTACTTTATCCTATTCAGATGAAATTTCAGACTTTAAATCAGATTTGTTTTGATATCCAGTCGATATCATAGAAGTGGTCGTCATCGGTGTCTCATTGGCTACCGTGGTAGGATAGAACTTCAGTAAAGCTGCACAGGAACTTATGCATATCATTGTTTATATTAAGTTTTTTAAGATAATAAAGATATATAAACAGTTAAAATTTTGATAATGGTTTCTTATTATCATTCGGAAAAAATCGGCGACATTTTTAATAGATCAGTTATCAAAATGTAATTTCAAAATGGGCATTATGAGCGGATTGATTATTAGAACGATCTTTAAAAATCTTTTTTAAAAAGTATCCAATTTATTTTTAAAAATCTGTGTTTATATACCATATTTAATAAGAGGTTAATTTTTAGGTAACCTTTATAATACAATTGACAAGTGCTTGAAACAAATATTCTTTGCAACGGGAAAGCGGGATTCTTTGCATAATAAAAACAAATTTTGAAGGGGCATTTGGGGTTGTTTCCATTCCAATTTTATTTCATTTTTGATACGTTATTCAGCACAAAATTCTGAACAAGAAAATGTTGAGAAACCGAATATTACAATTATTTCCCAGTGTAACCATAGCTTTGGTGGACTGATGTAACAGTTGATATTTTTCTTGATTCCAATTTTTAAATGCTACTCAATCCCAATGAAAGTATTTTAAATCATGACTTTTCTATGCACAAGTCAGACATATGAATCATACCTTTGAACCAACACACGTCTGTCCCTACAAAGTCAACCCTATATTACAGAGTTAAGCAAGCGCAACTACTAATTACCATCTCACCTAACCACCTCCTAAGCTATCATTTGCACACATCACCACTTTCAATAATAACACGGGGGGGGGGGGGGGGGGTATTGATTGATCCCAAATTTCAGACGATATCCAGAAATCCCCTACAGAGGGCGTCGCCACACCACCCAAACCCTCCACGCTCGTTGTTCCATTCCCTTTTATTCCCTCGGAAGGGATGCTGGCGAAGTGAAGTCACTAAAAGTTCTACGGATAATTTTATCGTCTGCTCTGTGTGTGGTGTAGCACAGGACACGGGAGATTGGATGTGTGTGTCTATGTGATGTATAATGGAACAGGAAGGATTTAGTGTCTAAAGGGAGAAGGATTATTTAGGAGTTGGATTGGAACACTTGTTGCTGAGGTCTGGAGTTAACTTATTTCTTCGTCTCTGCCCAGGTAAGTTTAAAGGGTGGGGGAGGTTTAGAGGCTGAGGCATGAAATTTTAATTTATCAACTGCTATAAGAAATATTTGCGTTATAAGTTGTCAGCATAGGTTTGAAATTAATAATATATCTATGTACAGATTTCCCCCCCGTATTTGTGGTGTAAAGACAACTATATAAAAATTACAAAATTTTATTACGATTTAAAAAAAAGTAAAGCATTTTTTTTATTTTTTAGTTTCAGTAAAAATGTATTACCTAAAGAAGGATACAAAAGAATTAAACCGTTTAAAAGCTGTCTCCTTTTCCAGCAATACGAAATTTTTCCAAAAGGTTTAAATTTTATAAAAACAAAATAACATTTTAAAGTTTCAAGGTATTGGGGAGTCTTGTAAAACCATTTATTAAAGAAATATAATTTTTCAAAATTTTTTTATTGTTCTTAAATATTTTTATAAGTATAAATTTAAAATCTTCGTCGTTTGCTGACTGAGAGTGAAAAGGTTCAGATGAAGCTGTAATAAAATTTTAATTGATCGATTTCTGAAAAAAATATTCAGAGTAAAAAAGAAATTGTGGGATATTTATTATTGTAAAAAATATGGTTACTGTTGTTTCTTTTAAACTTTTTAATGTCAGAAACAGAGTAAAATTAAACTACTTAAAACTTTATAAAAGACTGTAATTAGTTGAATAATGGGGATAAGTCCAAATACTTTTAATTCAATGACTTATATAAGAAGTATTCGAAGTGTAAAATTGTTTTGAAGAATTTTTAAAATTATATTTCAAAAAATGGTTGCTAGTTTTTACTTTTTATAATATTTTTTATTTGTTTCTTAAAACCTACAAGTTTTCTACAGCTCAAGTGCTTAACCAACCAATGATTATATTACTATATTAAATAGTAATATATATTAACCAATTCTTTAAAATTCAAAAACTTACTTAAATTTAATTTAAAAATAATTAAATTAATTTCTATTTGGGTTTTCTTTTTCTTTTTAAAAGATTACATGTTATATACTGTAAAAAAATCAAAAACGTTTCATAATATATGAAGCAGTTATGGTGCGTGTAATTTTCAGGTATGTTTCAGAGTATTTCGGTAAACTCTTTTTGTAATATTAAGAAGCATTTTTCAGTATTAAAAAATTCTACTAGTTGCGCATGCGTCAATTCCGCTTTTTAACTTGAAAACGTTTTCTAAGTGACCCAAGACAAGCCATTAATAGGAGGTTTCCGAAAAGGTTTCTTAGTTTTTTTGCAGTGTACTCAACTGAAAATAAATCATTATAATTCTTACGCTAAAAAAATATATTTATGAAATTGTAAGAAGTTTCTTAATAACTAAGCAATTTTATTGATTGTATACTTTACCAGGCGATATCAAACAAAGCACTAACATTATTTATAAAATTATATTAATAGGATTCACTTTGAATTTAAATCAAATTTTTAAATTCAAAGTTAATTGTTATACAATTAACATTTAATATAATATTTCCATTTTCGTAATTTGAATAACGTCCCAAAAAAATTGACGAAGAAACAATTTTTTTTCCCAATAACTTGTTGTTTTGAATGAAATGGCAATAAAAATGCAAAAAAAGCAAAAAAATTAAAATGAGTAACTCAATAATATACACTATTTTATCACCACTATTTCAACAACTTAGAAATTTGAAAATGTAATTAAAGTTTTTGTATTCCTATACTTGAAATACTTACAATTTTCATGTAATAGTTCAATTAAAAATACAAGGTAATCAATAAATAAACGGAAATTATCCTGAAGTTCTCTTTTACCTTTTAAAACGCAAACATTCAGTTTATTTACTAACAAGTTGAAGTCGGTTACAATCCTTTACTGAACCACTACCAAAAAGAATAAACGCGAACTATATTTAACAACTCTTTTATGCCTGAAGCAGATTACCCTTTTTATCAACCATTAGAACAGTCAATATTATCTGAAGCAGATAAACTTGGCATGCTCATTGAATTGCTCAAAGGTGAAATTTTTGTTATCATTTTTAGTTAGGGGGAAAATTCAGATTAAAGTATTCAAAACAATTGCTACGCATTACAATAGTTTTAAACTGTTTCTGACGAATATATAATTTATTTCTACAAGTTGAACTAAGATTGGAATATTTTATAAGCATATCAAGCATCATATTAAACGGTTAAAGAAAAACCTTTTTTTATTACAAAAAAGGTACAGTTAGTTATACGTTTTCTTTCAAAAGGTGGATGACTTTTATTAATTCAGAAAAGATAAGTTGAAACAGTAATATAATCTTTGGGAAATCAATAAATTAATTAATGGAACAATTTACATTTACCATCATTAATTTTGTCTACTTTATTCTATGATTTCTTCTGATTCTTTTTATTTAAGCTTTTTATTTATATTACTTTTAATTAAAATGAAATTATAGAAATTAAATCCATAACGATATTTACCTAAAAATATCTTTTTTTTAAACCTTAATTTTTGAACTATATATTTTTTTCTAAATTATAATGGTGTAGTAATAATTAAACGTTTTCTTTTACCCCGTAACTATATCTTCTTTTCTTAGTAATAATTATTTAAAGAAATTCTGATATATACTAAAATACTAGTCTACTTTTTAATAAATTCATATAGCATAAACTACTTTTATTTTATATTCAAAATAAAAAAGCATAATTAAACAATTATTTTTAATTAAGTTTAACGATAAAAAGGCAATTTTTTATCATATAAAGTGGGAAAATAAAAACATTTATCAAAGAAACATAAAAAGATGTAATTAGCAGCCGTTTATAATTAATAAAATGTTTAAATGTGTTTTAATGTTAAATGTCTTTTTAAAAAAGTACGGATTATAAATTGAAAAATTAAACAGACAAGTGTTTTATAAAATAAAATGTGGCATAAAATAATTAGAAGTTAAAGAACTACATTATCATCCTTTAATATTGTTTATTGCTATTTTCATAATATATGTAAAAAAAAAATTGTTTTTTGTAAACGGTTTCGACTTTTTTTCAAGTCTTAGCAAGGACAGTCAATTTTACTTTAGACTGATAATAAAATTCAGAAATTTGTTGCCTTATCTTTTAAACTATATCGGTTTACTCTTCCAAACTGGCTCAATATAACTAAAATAATTATTAAAATACTTTTAAGAACTTATATTTAGCCTTAAAAAGTTAGTTTAAGTTTAAAAAAGAAGCTGCATGTATGTGCACTTTTAAAGCAATAAACTAAGAAATGTTAATATAGCTATTATGATTAAATTCTATATTGATTTTATAAAAATAAACCACAGTAATAATTAAATTCTGATTAGATGTTGTTCTCTGCAAAAGTCATGCCCCAAAACTTTGGTTGTCCCTACTTTTAAAGTATCGACTAATGATCATTAATTCCAAGTGCGCCTTGATAGCTTTTTGATTTTTAAACACGTTATATTTTTTACCAAAGCATTAATACCACCTAAGTTTAATAAAGTTGCTTCAAAACTTTCTTTCCATAATAATAAGCCACATGTTTTCTCCCCTCCAGTGTAATCTAATATTGATCATTCCTGCAAAGCCAGGGCTCGAAAAGGGGGAACTAAAAAAGAAAAATTCCAGAAAAAAACCCATCGATTTAGAACTCGATTTTTCTTTTGCGTTTGTGGCAACAAAACTTCGATTTCCACGTCATTTAGCGGTTTAATTAATACTTTTTTCACTTTGTGAATTCATGTAGAAAATTTGTCTTCTTTTTTATACCCCAACAACGTTTTCCGATTGTTAATAAACCCCTATAATGAGTTTAGTTGTCTGGAGTAAAAATCTTAATTGTTCTTTACAAGCTGTGTAAATAAGGTTCGAAATTATGTGTCGAGTCGTGCTGAGTTGCTTTGCGTCTGTGACGTGAAAGATAACAATTTGTTATGGGTTAATCATTTGTCAAAGTCGGATAATTTAGTTTTTCTGAGATAAATAAAGGATGGTTTATTTTCCAATAAGATTAATTATGATTAACTGCTTGCATTGTTATACTAATTAAGTTTAATTTAAAGTTAATGAACTTATTTGTTCGATAAATCCAACGGATATTGTTTTTCAATTTTGTTTCTTTATAAATTTTTTACAATGGAATGAGATCTAGACAATGGCATTATTTAAAAGGTAGTTATTGTTTAAATGAAGTGTAATTTTTTATCACTAGTATAGGACACATCATTTGGAAAATATTTGTCATTAAAAATGGCCCATGTAAATCATCCATACAAAATAAATAAAGTGGTATACTACCTATACTATTCTTTTTATATCTATTGGGTCCCATTTTTCGATTCCCGTTCTGTAAATTCATGGATGTTACCTTACTTTTCACTAAATAACGAGGAGGGCCAACTACTGAGTTTTCCTTCACAAGTGACTATCGTCTACATTCTACAGCCTTTTACTTTCTAGCCATTGAGGATAATCACTGCCAGGATTACATTGTTACCTTGTTACCATCTACACAAATGACCATCGCCTATGCTCTACAGTCTTGTACTAGCCATTGACGATTGTCACTACCAGGATTACAGTTTTGCCATGTTACCATTGCATTGACATCCTTCTACACAACTGACCATCGTCTACACTCTACAGTCTGGTACTAGCCATTGCCAATGTTACAGCAAGGATTACATTGTTGCAATTGTCATTTGATCTAAAAATCTTTAATAACCAATCTGTCAATAAAGACAGACATACACGATGACAAAGCGTCTATGCAGAGTATTTTGCAAAATTTTTAAAGCTCCTTTCGAGAGAATAAAAAAATCACAAATAACGTATTCAAACAATCAATTACCCACGCCACCTCCTAAACCAATACTAACCAATCCATCCGCGCAAAAATAAATAGATGATGATGAGATGACTAACAAGAGTGATGTCTTCATCTATCACTTTGGACACAAGAAAGAGAGGAATCACTAAAAGAAGAAGAGGAGCTAATCGCTCTGGAGCGTCCTTGAGGCAGCTTCATTATCGGGTATAGAGGACAGAAGGAATAGATTGTTGTTAAAGGATAGTTTGGTAGCAGTTCTCGTTGTGTGAAGAGTTGTTAAGTAAATTTTGCTGATTAAGTAAGTTTGTATTTTCGACAGGGTTTTGTTGTCGAAATTGAAACAGAAGATTTAGAATGTTTCTCATCTTTTTCGCCCAGAAATATAACAGTTCTTGCAATTTAAAGGTATGAATATCTCAAGAGAAATTAATTGTTTTATATTGAGTAATGGGTCATTCCTCAGAAAACGTACAATTTGAGGCAAAAAATCTCGAGAAAAAAATATTGATGAAACATTTTGAAATTTTGGATTTGAGTCACACTTACATACTACATTAGAAAAATAACACCGGTCCAGATCATACAATTAATATTAATTATTCGGATGGTAAGTCTTAATTTAATAATGTTTAATTTAGGAAAGTTTTAACCCCCAAAATTAACATAAAAATATTTTATTGATATGTTACACTTGATTAAAATTTCAGTTTACTTTATTATATTAGTTCACGTCAAAATATAATAAAAATATAATGTATTTCACTTGTATTTAATCAATTTATTCTTATATAATTAAAATGTCATGTCCGTGGACACATAAATCATGTCCGTGAGCTCAAATACATGGACATGATGGTACACGGACATGATGAAATCGTAAATAAGGGCTTCCAGACGTAAAAGGTTTAGGCCTTAGGGAACGAAACATGCAAACTGATATTATATAACTTATTTCTTTCTATAAATAACAAATTATAAGTAAAAAATCATTAGCTTACCTTCTTATATCTTGATCACAGAAATGACGCTATGATCTTGTCAATGGCCTATTTTTAACTTTAAACTTCTAATTACTGTTTATCTACTGTGCTATACAAGCTAACGACGTGATAAAACGTATAACGTGTATTATTGAATACTAATAAGACTGAAACAGAGTACTGTTATCATTTCTAGATAGTTATGCAAGCTAAAGAATACGTTGTACACGGACATGACGAAAATCTGTGGGACATTTTATTTTCACGGAATTTATATATTTATATTCTTTATAATGATTAGGTTTTATGTTTTGTATGTTCTAGTAATGTCAGTTGAATTAAAAATCAACTTCAATTATAAAAAATTGGGATTAAATTAGTATATACTAACTAAAACAGTCCCCGGACATGACGGTGAGACAGCTGACGGACATGATTTGTCCTAGTCTGTGGACACAAATTTTTACACAAAATATATAATTTTTTGTATTTATTCAACGTTAGTAAGTAGACAAAATATTCATCATCTTAAATTAATTCAAGTGGAAGCATAACTTTTCTTCATGTGAAAGATAACTTGCGGGGACATGCTTTTGTACGTTTTTTCAGGAATGACCCAAATACAAACTTTCAAGAAATTAAAGTTAATGTTAGTAAGCATATGTGGTTCATAGTAAAGAAAAAGTACAAAATGAATAAAATCTTATAGAGGAGTTAAAAGTTTTCAATATTTGCGGCAAGCTAAACTTTTGTTGGTTTTGGTAAAGAAATTAGTACTTCTATGCGATTTTGTCTTCGCAAACCAAGGTAAAATTCATTTTCCTTTAATGAAAACCTCAAAAGAACTGGATTCGACACAAATCGGACAGAGATTTATAAATCAGTTGCTGACCAAACCTTATCAGCACAAAACCACTTAAGAGGTAATTTCGCTTTTAAAATTAAAGCACGCTATCTAATGAAGCGTAATATGTAGTAAAATAATTTAACTGGCGCTTAAAAAAAGAAGCCTACTTCTTTACTTTTAATAAATGTTACCACTAAACTTCATGTCACCCAGATTTACCTTTCCATTATTTAAATTCATTAGGAAAGGCGCAGTATTCTTTTTATATAAACGGTACGAAGAAACTCCTTCGATTCAGGTTAAGTAACAGGTATAAACAAACATCAATGTTCTTTACTTTACCATCCCTCTACTCTTCCGCTTCCTTCCTCTAGTGGTGTCCGAGAGGGGAGTGATAGCCAGCACTCGATGATAGGCTCTTGTCCGGAAATGCCCGTGATGGATGGTACGGTCACACATCGGATGCGTGGAGGATGGTCAGACTGGTCTGTTATTAGCTTGGTGTCCTTTTGTTGTGTTAATGAGATAGATATAACATGGGCGACTCGACTAGTAAGGCCAGAGAAACACTTCGTGACGTCACTCTATCCGTCCTGTTTGGTTTGTTGGCGTTTTCTAAGAAAAAGAACAAAACCTATTCAGTCATGGCCGACTGGACTTTTCAAGTCCCGAACAGGTTTCGTACATTTCCTTTGCAACAGCCAACAGAATGGTCGAATAGTGTGACGTCGCATAAATCTTCTCGTGCCTTATTGGTTTAGGCCATCAGCTATATTATCAACTGTTCTATTTTTTTGCCTTTGAAGCATTGTTATTAAAACGAGCACTGTCTTTGGTCAAATCAGCAAAAGGAAAAAACTTAAACAACAATTTAAAAATACGCATGACTTTAAATATTTCAAACCAAGTTTTTTTTTTACGTGTGTGTATATTAAGTAAATTGGCTTTGGTATCATACATTTATTAAGTTTCCTTTCTCAATTAAATGTCTGGGTATTTATCATATGAAAATATTCGTGATCGACAATCTTTATTTTTACATGACTTTTTATTGCACTATATTTTTCTTATGGAATTGTGTAAACGTTTCTGCATCTTTTTAGCACTTTAAATTTTGGTTGAACCTATTTTTTATGTTTTGAACAGAGGAACGCGATAGTTGAACAACATATATTGGGACAAAAAGCTTTCAAGTTTGAAACACTTAAATATATACGGAGATTTCTTAATTATTGAAAGCGGTGGATAAAAACGAAAAACAATCATTTATATTGTTGCTGTTGTTCCCTTATCCTCGGTCTGTCTGACGGAGTCAGTCCAGACCCATTAGACCAGTGACATTCAAAAAATATAGTACTAGAAGGGGAGAAGATTATTTATTGATGACCTTATAAACTTTTACAAGATTTTGATCCCACGCTTCTGCACCAAAACAGCGATACGCCGTTTTATTCCTCAATGTATTATCACCGTGAAAAATCTAGCGACTCCATACAAAATCATACACTGTCATAAACTTAAATTCCCCCTCGCTCAAAAAGGAAATATCATTTATTTCATGGTTGATCTCGATTCAAAGCTAGCATACCCCATGAAAAAAAGAACCCAAATCGGCGAAGATGCGACGCAGATGACTGTACATGATGTTCTAACTCTAGGAAACAAATAGCCCGTGTAACGGGGGTTCCCGTTACAAGCCCCTTCTGAGCCCCCGTAACATTACGAGCGTAACCCATGTGTCACAGAGCACGAACCGAAAGAACTTCGAACCTTTTTTATTCTATTTTTCTGCTTTTCCCCCCTTTCTGGACTTCTCTTGCCTTCGTAGTGCATCAATGATTTTCTTCTTCTTTTTGGTATCTCCGGTCGAGATTTGAAATGAAACAGATCGGGTTTAGGTGTTATTTTTTTTCTTTTTCTTTATGTTCTATGTTCCTTTTCTGGCGTGTATTTCTCGACCACACACGAGGAATATCGTCTGCTTTTCATGGAAATAATGTTCTGCTTGAAAATGGTAAGGGGATTCTATTTTTCTCTCGGTCTTTTGTCTTTTTGCATGAAATGTGCAATCCGAGTGGACTATGCAAAATAGATTATAATATTGTCTTTCGTCGGATGGTGATTTTTTAAAGTTGTGGAATTGTATTTGACTTTCTAGTCTTATGTAATACTTTTTCTTATATTTGCTTTGTCTGATATTTGTATTTAACAAAGGTCTCCCATTTTTTTCTTGTTTGTATTGATGTTTATTGAATCATATTTTTGCAGTGGTTTTTTGCATTTGCATTTTGCATTCATTTAGTCATTAGTACTAAGAATAAACCTTGTTTAAATTATTGATGTTAATAATATTTAACATTAATCATTTGAACAAGAAACGTCGACAACGAACAAAACAAAAATTATATTTCTTGTTTCACAATAATTTTATTATCTAGGATATCCATGGGTCAGTGAGTGCATTCAAAGAAAAGAAATATATAAAGTACTATTTGCTGACAAATATTCATTCATAAAAGTCATCCAATATTACTTGTAATATTTCTCGGTACATAAAACCAAACAACGAAATACTGCAGATATATGTCCCCACAAGATTTCAAAAAGCAAACACATAAAATCAAAACCGAAATTCTTTGTAAGCCTTGCGAAAAAAAATCACTACCCATTACTAAGAAACGCACCATTTAATCCGACTACACAAGAAAAGATTTTTGGAAAAACCAACAGAAACTTATAAAGAAAAAATATCGAGGAAACAACAAAAGTATTTGTAAAAAAAATAAGGAAATCCAAAGGCGTGAAAAGAGATTATCCGTCATTATAACCAATAGCGCGGACACAATAGCCGGGCCTTTTAACTATAGGCGCTTGGACGACAAAACTCAGCATGGGCCCTGCCATTGAAGGCTTGCTATAGGAAATAATCCTATGTTACTTTTTACGCGCTTTTTTGTCGGTAGGAACAGTCTGCTTTGAAATCCTCAACTTATGTTACAGTAAAAGTATTACTTTGTGTAAATTATTTAAGGTTGTTTTATGTTACATGAATTTGTCCTAAAGACAAATAGGATAATACAATAAGGATATACTTTAAATTACTATATAGTAATTTAAAGTATATCCTTATTGTAGTTTTCCAATTGATTTACACATTTTTTCCTAAAAATTTAAAATTAGCATTATATTGTTTGACTTTGCTTAACAATTACATTTAGTAAATATTTGCAGATATCCGGCGTAGTTAACGCATTCAAATGACTTCCAACTTTTAAAGGTAACAAGAATAAACTAGAAAGTTGCAACTCTAAGATTATTTATTCAAATTATAAATAGGAGTCTAGGGTTTACATTGATAATATTTAAATTTCTGTTGCAACTTCATAGAGTTAAAGTTAAGTTTGAGCTCATTAAGAGCTGAAAGGAGAATTATATGATTGTGGTAATCTAATTAAATACTGAAGCATTTCTCATCAAAGATAAGGTAACGTCCTGGTCCCGTAACTGGTGATACAGTGAAACTTATAAATACGTAGTTATTTCATACTTTTATTTCTGTACAACTTTATATGAAAAAAAATTATCTAACCAAATTATACTGCTTTCATTAAATTTTAGTAGACCAACTGTTAACATATAATCAAATCAGATTCGGTATTCACTAGACACACTAAATTTTGGGTAGTCATAAATATAACTTTATCCTTATGTTTGGCACAAATTTAGATTTGCTCATCAAAGCTGGCTGCATCAAATACTAGGTAGTATCAACCAGGTCGTGTGGGTTTGACGACGCTGGAGATACTTTCTTCAACCCCAACTACCACAACAGATGGCAGATTACATCGTACTTTTGAGTTTTTCATTGAAGATATAGTTGAGTTGAGGGTTGGTTGGAGAAAAAAATTTCTGATGTGATATGAATTTTAGTTTACACAAGTTGAACATAAAGTTTAGAAAAATTTCTTATAAAACCAACAAAATCCTTCATAACTGGTTTCAGGCAAAGAACGCGTACATCTCTACCTCGCTGCCATTCATGGATCCATCCCTCATTGGTGGTACTATGGAACATCTTCTTTTGTTCCATGGACCCCTGGGAAGGGCCCGAAGAGGAACGAAAACCCACCAATGGGCACTTTTCCAAAAAAGATTAATACATTGTATGTTTTTTATGTGTAGGTGAGAAGTTTGGGATCTTTCTTAGGTCTTTGTTGAGGTATGGATCAATCGTTTTGGTAAGTTATTACTTTTTGGGATATTCTAAACGGTTAATTTACATACTGAAAAAAAAACTTGTATGGTGTTGACAAGTCGGTTGTTGATATTTGCCGGAGGTAGGAAATATTAATGTATAAGTAAAAAATGAATTAAAACCGAGATTATCTTTAAAATTTGTCAGGAGAGTCGAAAATCCCACACTAGCATTTATATTCATTTTCAATGAAATTTTCTCCTTCTTGGTTATTCAGGGCTCAACGCACTTACCCAGAACAAACTCAATTAAATTTGAATTAAATGTATTGCCTTACTTAATAAAAAAGAGCATTTTACTTAGTTGTCAAGTTGTTTGTAAGAAGCAAGAAGACCGTCAGCAGAAGGAGCTGCAAATTACCACTAGTAATCTAGTTAAAAACAGTAGTATAAAAAACCGAAGTGACCTATATCTACCTTGGGGATCTTTTTGGTTTTTGGGTAGACAATGGGTTACAAAAGGTTAGTAAAATCTTTGTTTAGTTGTACCATAAAGCAACTATAGATATTTCTCTTCTCAATAAACTCATTTGAAATATACTAACATAGAATGAGGAATTAAAAGAAAAGAGTAAACTTTTTATCCTATTGATACGTACTTTGGATTGTAACAAGCGAAGGGATTTTCCCATGAAAGGAAATTGTAGAACCAAACACAGCCATTTTCTTTCACAAAGTATTCCCTCCTCTGTAATTAACCCCAAAGACTTAATTACTCTTCTTTTTCTCAAAAATCTTTCTTTCTTAATGTAAACAAGGGCTGAAATTTAATTAAACCAACCTCACTTTGGAGGAGAACAAACACTAATGCTTCTCCAGCTCTTTGAAAATTCCAGGAAGGGGAGACATAAAAAAATCTTCTCTGAATCATTAAGATCGAATTACGAAGGAACATATTTTATTTTAATGACGAAATAAAAGCATCAGTGATGAAGAAAAAAATATTGATAAAGTGTATCAAGGAATTTTCAGGCGATTTCTTAAAAATAATTATTTACATTTGCTTTCGTGAAAGGTATTCTGATTTTAAAAGTGTTCTCTATAAGAGTAAATACGGTGGATTGTTAACATGCTGTGAATCATCTTTATTTATACGGTGGGTATTATGCGTCTTCCAAGTAAATATCAAATGTACTTTTTTCAAAATCTTTTACTCAAGTTGAATTACTCAAGTCGACTGAATTTCATTAAATATTAAGCAATGGAAACACATATTGATTAAATGAAGATAAGTATTTTTTTTAATTTCATATATTGCTAAACTTTTATAGATTGTGAATTCAGATCATTATTGTGTGTTCAATTCATTTCATATATTGCGGATGATTTTTTAAATTTCATATTATAAGTGTTTACTTAGTGAAAGAGCTTTCGTAAATTAGAGTAAAATTTTTACAAGCATGATGAATTACAACCCTGCCTGTTCTATTAAGTGACGATCTATTACAGCAAAATTGTTTGGGTCAAAAATATCTTTATATGTTAAAGGTGTCCTTTTTGTTACTCTAGAAAAGCATCTATACTGCAATACAACTTGGGATAAGTTACAACACTAAAAAAACATGTGCTGGCTTTCAATAAAAAAATGTGTTTTTCTCAGCTATTACAAGTTGTTTTTAAACAATGGGATTGTACTGTGACCAAATAATAATGCATAGTTAGCTCAAAAATTGCGCTGAAGGCTCATCACTTATGTATTCGTCTAAAATGTGGTTAAGAATCTGTTCTTTAAATTTTTCAAATAAATATATATTAAAGGTAAATTTTTTTACGGTACTTAAAAATGTATGTTATAATTTTGTCATACATATTTTAGAAAACAATATAGCTTGCAGTTTTTTTGTCAATTTGGCATGGATATAATAATATGTGGTCTCTCGCGATAGTGAGTTGAGTTGTAACAACACAAATTTGTATTCGTATGTCATCAACACAATTCTTATATTGAAACAACACAATATTGTAATGTTGCCGTGAACACAAGTTCACACCATTTTAACACAAGTATTGTGTAAAAAAAACACAATACTTGTGTTCCATGCTGGTGTGAACACAAGTATTCGTTATGAGTACAGCCTTAAAAACGCATTTTTAACCACCAAACTCCAACGTTTCAAAGCCGAAAACAGATGTTCGTTAATCCTCCATACATCAAAACTGTCTGAATTACAAAAAAACACTATCTCAATTTTTCCAAATTTAGATCATCACCATCTGGTAAAACGATTCCCAGCAATCCACAAAGGGTTAAAGAAAGCCGACCATCCCCATTATTTCCTATATTACACTTCCACCCATAAAAAATATTTTTTCGTAACTTATGACAAATATCCGTCGCTTCATCACCGTTCTTTTTGTCTGCCGAGAAGAATGTTGACTCGAACAGAAATAGCATTCCATCGCCATTCTTTCCCACACCCATGCTGTTCTTTTTTCTTTCCTTCTTTATCTTTTGGAAACGTTCTCTTGATTCGTGATCTTTAGAAGACAGATCTGTATACGACTTCCTTTTCGAGAGGAAACCATTGTGTATAATTTGGTCCGGTCTTTTTGCAACAGGCATGAGGCATCTTTCGCGCCACCCACTGAACCGATGAAGGATATTGAACAGAGAGTCTGAAGCTGAACCCGTGATGCTTTTGTTTCCTGGGAAAGAGATTTGTCATTTGTATTTTTAAAGAAACATAGGCCATGGCCTATTCAGCAACCCTTCGAATGACCTGGAATAGGCAAAAACACATGGTTGTTTACTGTGCATAAATTTTAAATTAAATTTTATTTTAAATGACATATTTGTTTAGAATGCTAGAATAAGGTTAAATTTCGAAGATATGGCCTTAAAATCATTCCTAAATGAAAAAATATATATTATCAATACAAAAACTTATTTATAAAATTTTGTAATTTATGGTTATTGTAAGAAAGACTGATGCACAAAATACGAAAAAAGGCGGGTCTAGCGATCTGAAAGCCTCAGAAAAATCTTCGTGACTTCACGCTATTCGTCTAAACTCGGATTGTCGGGTTCTCCGAAGAAAAAGTACGAAATATATTCGTGTACAAGGCCAACTATACCTTTCAGGTTCCGAACAGGTTTTTTACTTTTTCTTCAGAAAAACTGACAATCTAAACCAGACGGATAGCGTGATGTCTGTGGCCTTAAAGTTGCGCTGGCCGTGCATAGACAATATTCATGTTGTTTTTTCGAACTAAAATGCAACATATTTATAATGAACGTCGTTAATCCGCACTTATCCTCCGTACTCTATGATGATTCGTTTGGTTTATTGATATCGCGCCTTAAGCACCATCATGATGATTTATGCCAAATACGGAGACAAATTTAGGAAATGTTTTTAGTTGACTGTTCCGAAGAGGAAGGAGAACAAACCTGTTCGTGCACGGCGGACCACTTTTCAGGTTCTGAACGCCTTTCTTTTTCGGAACAGCTGACTATCGGAAACCAAACGAAAAGCGTGATGTAACGGATAGCTTCTGCAGCCTTAAAGTTGAGTAGGCCGTGAGTAAAACTTTTTTTTGGCAAAAACACAATGCTTGCACATTAAGTCCATTAAGAACCTAAGATAGTTTCATACATATAATTATATTGGTTTAAGAATGAACCTTAATTCTGCTTAAACCATAATCCAATAACGTAATACAATTTTTTTCTGTTGGATATGTCATTTAAATAACTAGTAATATCGAAAAAATTAAACGAAAACTGTAACTTATGTCATAGGTAACTAGTGTACACTTATGGGCTTTAACAATATAGTTTGAGTCGAATGTATGTTCATTCATGGTTATATAGATTTCATGGATGGAACCAATGCTATACGAATGTTTGAAAAAGTTTAGGCTCTTCCACCCCATCTTTTTTTCTGAGTTTTGAAAGTTTTACTTCTTGCTATAACCAGTATAACAAGTTTTGTTTAAAAGATGGAGTCGAAAGCTGACATTCCAAGGCAGGAATTCGAGAATAACAAAGGTGAACGAACAAATTCACTTCATCGTTTTATTTACATTTTGTGTCACAAATGGCGGATGGGGGTATTTCTGGATCCCGTTATCTCCCTCTAAACGATTCTCTCTCCAGTGAGGTCTGCAAAGAATGTTCCTCAAGTAGTTCTTCTTGACAGAACGTCATTAACATGTTGCTTTTACACCTCATTGTATTCAGGATGTGAGGTATATTTAGAATGAAAGAAGCAGACGAGGTATGTCGGACGGATATAGATACCATGTGCTCAGTTTTGTGTTTTATTTTCATATTAAAGAACAGTCGAAAGAAGTAGACATAGTAAAATAAGTGCACTATTGATATACGCCGAAAGTTAAAGTTAAAAACTGAAGTATTTGGTTTCATTGTTACATAATTTTAATAGTAATCACATTATTACAAATAATAATAATTGTAACCAACTTTACTGATGTGCGAGAATATTTTCAATGGATTATTTTGTTCAAACTTTAATTATGGTGAAAATACTTAGAAAATTGTAAAAATCGTAAAAAAGAAACCATTAGTACAAATATAAAGTAGAAATGTGTTCTAATCATATTTCACATTTATTATAAATTCTTTGAACATTTTACTATTTTTATGCAGTTACTCTAGTTAACATATTTTATTAAAGTCTAGTTAACATATTTTATTAAAGTCTAGTTAACATATTTTATTAAAGTCTAGTTAACATATTTTATTAAAGTCTAGTTAACATATATTGCAAATAAAATGAATTTTAGAAACTAAATGTTTTGGTTTATTTCTAACCTATCCCATTTAAATCGTTACAAATCTGTTACACAAAACATACATTTCAGATTTCTAAAGACTGTTACTTAACCTATTAACGATGAGCAAGAAAATTTTACACGCGAAAATGAGCTTTTTGCAAGTTTATCTAAATAAACAAACTCTGAGGCAAATAAAGACCATAACCCTGAACAATTTATGTAAGACACATTAAGTTACACGAAAAACGAATAGAAAAACCTTAAAGTTGAAGTTTTTATTCGGAAATGAAGATGTTAATTGTTTTCACAAAGTCGTCGTTGAAGAGTTAGTTCACTTGCATTCATTTCCTCAGGAAAAGAATAATTTACAGACATTAAAATACAACACCTCGCTTTTTGAATCCATTTTAATTAAACGTTTTCCTCCCACCAATAAATTGGCTTTATACTTTCTCCCAAAAATAACACCCTCCCCCCCCCAAAAAAAATAATATAACTACAAAAAAATCCCTACAAAAGTGTTGAAACCTCGCTTTTGTGATAACTTTCACCTTATACCTCAAAAACCTTTTGTAAAGGGCCTTTTTCCCACACCCTTTATGACATCCCTCGCCATCCAAAACTCGTGCCACAAAAGCACACAATAACGCCAAAATGAAATGGGGTACAAAAAAATACTGCCTTTAATACAGTACCCGACTAATCCCGATATTTCATAAGCAAACACGCCGAACAAAAGTTTTGGTGTGTTGGTTATTTCATTTTTTTTAAAAGATTTTTTTCTTCTTTTTCGTTCTTTTGTAAATCGAATTTTGGGTAAAAGTGAGGACAAGCATTGTGAGGTGTAGGAGTCTTCTTTTTATGATATGCTCCCTCGCAAAACGCTTGCTGGTGTGATTATGCTTTGATCCCACCACATTATTGCAATTGATGCACTTTGTCCTACATGCTTCTGTTTGAATTCACGTTGCTTTTTCCATTTTTTTTAAATGTTGTGCGTTTCGTATATCAAAAGCCATTTTAATTCAAATATATTTGATTTTTTTAGTGTTGTTCAACACATTTGCTTCAAACTGCAGTAATCTGAATCTTTTATCCTTTTACCGAAGTTTATTGTTATTTTCTTTTGATTATTTCGTATTAGACTGTCTAACAAAAGTCGGATAGTGTGCGATTACAAAGTTAAAAGAATTAGGTAATGTGATTTTTTTTTAATTTGGCTCTTATTTATCAAATTTTTATTTTCTATATTGCTAAAATGCCCGAAAAAACCCTGTGTGAATTTTGTTGTTTAGAAATATGATCCGTAAGGAAGTGTATAAAGGAAAAAAACTTAATTGTCATCATCTTGGCTCAGAAATTTGTACTAATCATAATAAGTTAACGTCTGTCTATACGTTGCAGAAATAGAATTCATCTATCTATGTGCTCCCTAGAACTTTTAGATCTAAGAGACAGCGATTTCTTGTTCTTTATTTAAATGCGATATATAGTTTTTAACCGTTTAATGAAGGAATATGATCATAAGTTACAAATCTTGTTTTAGGAATTAGAAAATATGGTACTCATTTATCGACACCGGAAATTTGAAATGCTGAGTGAACCCATGACCAACCCGGATCCGTATTATAACCTGGGTTGACTCCATATAGAGCCAGAATCTTAATGTTGTTGTCGTTGTCGTGTCCGTAGATAACCCACGGAAGATGGTTGCCAGAGACTCCGAAGAGGTTGGACTTCAGAATCGCAATATAATACCAATTTAACTTAGCTTTAACTAGAAAAAAAATCTTCATTAGTGGTGTTGTCATTTAGGTTCAGTATTTTTTTCTCTCTTTCGCCCCCTTTGCGATCAATGATGCCCAGGGGAAGGGATGGCGGGTGTCTATTGTAGTAGTGGCACAGCGTAGAACAGCTGGGACACACACAAAAAAGTTTATATTTCTTTTTCGGAAGAGATTGAAAAGTGCTTAAGATGCACCCCGCAATATGTTCACTGGTTGGACCGAGGGGCTATTTCGAACAGTTGTGGGAGTTTTTTACGTTTCCATAAAAACAGTTGTAAGCGGCTCAGTGGCTGAGAGGTATTACGTGTCCGCCTCATAACACCAAGTTTGCGGGTTTGAGCTCCGGCTGAGACGTCCTACTTTCCGGATGGGAAAATCGTGGGCACGCATGTCATATGATTATTTGGCATGTAAAAGATCCCTTGATTACCCATTTGGATCGGATTCTCTCGGCAAAAGTAAATCTCGGCATACTTTAACATCCACAGAGAGCTCAGATTCATTGTAATTTGAGCATCAAAATTGGGAGCGAGATTCGATTAGATGGTGCCACACAAAAAATTTCTCTCAGTTCTTAAATGTCTAATAAAGCAGCCCCGTCGGAGAAAAAAATAAAAAGTTGTTTGTTTCTTTAGGTCTAAGTGGCCAGGTGAATAAAGGAAATTGAAGGTTTTAGATTGGTAATATGCGTAGGCTTGGTTGTATTAACATCATTTTTAAGCAACAGGCATTTGTGACAATGTCGACACTCTAGAACTCGCACGTTTAATCCGATTAATGTCGATTTTAAAAAATATATAATTTTTAAAAAAAGTTTTAATTTAATATTTATCAAATCTCAAAATGCTATTCTCATTATCATATTACAATTCTTCTACGTTCTCATTTCAGCACATTTTTTTAACACTTTGGCTTTAACCCTTAATGCTACGCAGGATTTTTGTTTCAGAGTAATACGTGATAGGAATATCATTGTTGAGTCCTTAGTTGTACGGCCGTCTGTGCCGTTTTAGAAGTGAAAGGATTAAACAATTTATTCTTTTATATTGAATCACTATTGTAGCATTGGAAACATTATGTAAAAAAAAACCTAGGCGTGAAATACCACACGATTTTCAGTTCACACTCGATAAATCAATACGTAATCATTCATTTTCAAGCAACACCTTTAAAAACAAAAAAGTTCTATGGCAGCTACTCTTTGAGCATGTGCTATTTTCCCAAAAACCTTAGTATGACGTCTAACAGGTACTAGAAACTTTCGTACCAAACTTGAAGTACATAGATTTTTTAGTTCAAGCAGTAGAGTGGTTTCAGTCGGACAGGCAACCTGACAGACGGACCATTGTCCCAAAACCACTTTTTTAGAATGGTCACCCTAATAAACAAAAAAGTGGAAACCACAAAATCTCCATTTTGGAATTTCGAACTTACCGTAATACTTTCATTACCTTAATTTCCATATTTGGTAATTTTTTTTAAATAAATAACTTTTTTGTATTTTGGTTAGTTTCAATATAGTTATTAGTTTTATATAGAAAATAGTTCTTATAGAAAATAGTTTTTAGAATTAGTTTTTATATAGAAAATTATTTTTGAACGTTACTTTACTAATAGATGGTTATAATGCAAAAAAAATTAACTTTCAGAAAATAGTACAAATTCATTGATTTAGCCTAACAATAAAACAATATTAGGCGTATAACAAGCCAAACTCGCATGTATATTCGCAAAATAAATATCCACTAAAAGAAATCCAAAGACAACCACACGGCTTTATTGAACTTTTCCAATATATCGATATCCAATAATAGTATCATACTTTATTCAGCCCTAACATCTACTATTTCCTATTCCCGGTGATTTCTATTATGGTAAAAATGTTTCAGATTCACCACTAAACGGCTATTTCTGGTTAGTTTATATTTTTTCTAATGTTTATAAACTAGATCTTTTGTTTAATGCAAGTTTGTTTTCGTCCGTGACTAACAAAAAGAAGTGGAAAATCAGTTTAAGTCTGCAGAAATGCTTAGTCCTAAATGTTTTGTCCAGTAACCTATAGCAACTACATTATAAATCAACCTATTTATATTGCGACATGTTACATTTTGACAATGTTATCTTTCTTTCTATCTAAAAATAATGCATTTCCTAATCCGAATTCATAAAATAAGATTTATTCATGAAAGTTGGCTGTGTAAACAGCCAGTGATATACTTAGCATTTCCATGCAAAAACGCAATACTATATTCCTTATTACCAAACATTAACTCCATCCATAACGGATTCAAAGTAAAATCCGAACTTTCAGTTTTCAAATAAATTAAACTGGCTATATAATACAAATTTGGAATTAAAAAACTATTCATGTATTATGATTAATAAATTTGTTCATGAACATTAAATTTAATTAAAACAATAAAAACATTATGGCATTTATTTTAAACACTAAATTTGAATGTTAACGCAACTCGAACAAAAATGAAATTTGATTTATTCGTTGAGATTTAAAAGTTGAAAAATTAAACTAAATTTTTAACGCAATAGTTATCAAAATTAAAATATATTTTCGTTGCTATTAATTAGACAGATAAACAGTAAAGCTAATCTTAAGCAAGCATTAAGTCAAATGTTTCTCTGAAAAATCGCATTAAACTTTCTGTTAACTGAGTAATAATTTCATTTAAAAAATTTTAAAATTTTTATGTTGTTAATTTACTAAATAACTTATTGAATTTATTCTATACAGTGAGTTACATTGTAAAATTTTTTTAGAATAATTTTTTTAAACTATTCACTGGTTCGATTTTTTAAAATATTCCCAACTGTTAACATGAAATTCGGTTAACACGAAATGTTTCGGTGTTCCCTTCGAGTTTGCGTTAACGGGGTTCGACTGTATAAAAATATAAAAATGTCTTACTCATAAACAAAAATTGACTACTAAAATAAACTATTTCTCTTTGTAATTCATTTTTCCTACTTCAAATGTCGCCAATGAAAAAAAGTAAATATATTTAGTATTTGATAGATTTACATCAATTTTTTATTGTTTTAAAAACTATGTTCGCTTTTTTTGTTTTGTTTGCCATTTAAAATTCAAATTTTAGTACTTGAATGTTAGTAAGATCATAAAGAAATAATATCCAATATTTAAAGTGTTTTCTTTTAATTCGCATCTCAAGCTTAATCCTCTTATTATAATTAAAAACATGGATAAGTCTTCCATAAACATCATTTTGCCTTACAGAAGGGATAGTTTCTGTTACTTCGAAACTTATTTTCCTCTCATTGTGTTTTACAAGGAATTTCTTAAATTTGAAATATGAAACACGAATCAAAAAATTTATGTGCTTTGTAATGTTTTTGTAATTGATTTTTATGGTTTTTTTAAACATTGTTTTTAATGTATAGAAAATCTAGTAAAATAAATATGTTTTGGATTTATGGGAAATAGGCTTCAATACATTTATTAGTACAGAGCTATTTTTAAATAAGATATGAAAAAGTTGATCACGTGCATACAATCAGCTGACTTTTTAATAAAGACCATGAATAAAGCTGTAAACTTGTGGTTTTACAAAACACATAGAAATACAATTTAAACTTTTTTTTAAATGTCGAGTAAAAAATCAGTAAAGTTTACATTATGTAAATTCCTTCCATTCACAAACTCCACTTTAGTAACCGCAATTCCAATGTGTGTCGTTTACCGAACATTCCGAACAATCCCCTTAACGAGCCAGATTCAACAATTTTGTCCCTTTTCATCAATGAAAAGAGAAGAACATTCGAATGTTTCCCCAACACCTTTCGCCAGCCCCTTTTCAGAACCTCCATCGGGGGTGGTTTCGAACTATTCTGAAAGCATCCCCCACACCTTTGTAGTCGTAACCGTTGCGGGGTTCCACACGTGGGAATAATAGAGATGTGAAATCAATAAAAAAAACTATTCTTAAATGTTTGTCGTAAAATAAAAATTGGGGTTTGTTTAGTTTGCAAGTTGTTTGAACCAGCTTTTGTCTATTAAGTTTTTGTGATTTTGAAATTGAAAATTTTCGTTTAGATTGTAAATGTAGATTGAATGTTTATTGTTGGGTGAAAATTTTTGGGATGTTTCAAAATTGTTTTATCTGATATTGTATGTTTTTAAATTTAACTTTTGTTCTGGTTTCAGAAGGTGCATTGATAAAATCTTAATATGAAATAGCTCGGCTTAGTATTGATTACATAATTAGAAAAATGTATAAACTTGCATTTTAAAACACCTTTTTATTTATGGAGAATATTAATAAATTTTTTATAATTAATAAAAATTCAGTTGTATCACGCAAAAATACATAATGCCATTGAAAATATAATTCAATTTATATCAACTTTTGGAGCCATTTTTTTTTCGGTAAATGGGAATTTTGTCATATTTTAAAGAGTGTAATAAAGTTTTATATAAATTTTTCACAAAGCAAAAGATTTTTATTATTACATATTGTAAAAAGAAATTTTGCCCGGGTTTTATGATTGATCGATATGGGTGAACTTATTTCATAGTAATTTTTCCATTTAGCTTTTACAGCAATTTTATACTATCGGAAAAACAGTCCTTAGGTGCAGTTTTTGAGATTAGGACGCGTACGTATGGTTAGTAAAGATTATAAATTTATTATCTTCTACAGAATCAAGCACATGTTAACAGTTTTAAATGTTATTAATAATTATTCACTCTTAAATAATAAAAGTTAATATATAATTAATATATAATTAAAATTGAAGTCAATAATGAAGATTAGTTAGTTAAATTGAAACTTAAACGTGCAAATTATTGAGACGTTTCAGTTTACAAAAACAATTCCTTTATTGTTATCCACAAACATATCTTCCCAATGTACAACGTCATAGTAGCATAAAGAAACTTATTGTATAAATAAATCAAATTATCTTTTATGTCGCGATAGTGTGGCAAAACCTGATGGATAGCTAAAGATTCCGGTTTATAACGTTATGCCCCAAATAAACGAATCGCTAGCTAAAAAAATGAAAGAGAATAATTCCTCAGAAAATTTTCCATACACGCTTCTTCTTCCTATAAAATGTTGAAAGAAAGAAGCTTTATGGGAAATTCTCCAAATGACTTGCTACAAAAAAAGGGAATAATTCCACAGAAAATTTTCCTTGCACGATTCTTCTTCCTATAAAATGTTGAAAGAAAGAAGGTTTGTGGGAAATTCTCCAAATGACTTGACCCCATCATTACTTTTAACGGTTCAAGTAAGCGTAGCTGACTTCTCCCATTGAAGCGACCGCGATTCATCAAGAAAATAGACAACAACCATTAATCAAAGTAGTCTGGAATTTAACTTCTTTTCACGCTTTTATTACGAAGTAGGCGGCAGTAACTATTCGTCAAAAAAAATTCTCAAAAAACTATTTAAATTTGTGTTTAAAGAATCTTTTTGGGGTGTGTAAATTGTTTTTGCTAAAATATCTGATGTTAGATGGTTTCTGAAGAGGGATGACTGATTGCAGATGGTTTCTGAAGAGGGATGACTGATTGCAGAAGTTTAAAAGGTGTTTTTAACTGTAATAAAGTTTTATGGGAACTTGTATGGTTCAAATGAATAATGTATTCAGCATGTTTAATTTTTTTCACACTGTCTGGATCTTTTCTTAAATGTCTCATAAAAGAACAACTTGAAGAATGTTTATAAAGTGAATAACATCAGTGGTTGCAAAATTATTATTTAGTTGCAAAGGAATTTCATAAGATTACGTATATGTGGAACAAAATTATAGAACGACGCAGAATTTATAACTGCTAATTAAATTGGATCCTCATTATTATTAATAAAATCAATATTTAGAATAACTTTTAAAGAACCATATATTTTTATTAATATTGTAAATGATTCTAAAATTACGGGATAAAATATAAATATTACGGGCACAATTATCGAAATTCAATTCCAATGTTTTCGTGTTTATACGAAGTTAATTATTACCGCATAAATAAAAATAGGTAATTACAATGACTTATTTTAAATACGAAATACATTTTTATTTAAATTTTTCAGAGTATTAGTTGTAAAATTAAAAAAAAATAGACTATAATAAGAGTGTAATCCTCTCTTTTCATTGCAAAATTATTCTCATTTATCCAATTCTTTAAAATAATTGTATCACATTGTTTTAAAGTCAGTCCTCAAGTGACCCTATTAAAATATCTTTAATTTTCTTTTTGCCTTTCGATCATTACGTGCTAATAAATCACTTTAAGAAATAAAATCTTTATCTCTGAACCTACGGCTGAATCTCGACATTTACATTAAAGTCGAATGACTTTTTAAAAGTAAGTGAAAGTGTTCGTCTTCTTAATAAAATGTCTGACAGATAATTACAGCTAGATAATCTAAAAATAAATGTCCCCCTTGAGCTCAATTTATGAATAAAAAGTTTTATTCCCGACTTTGAAATAAATTCCTGCATTTCACATTTTTGAATTTTTCATTCCTCTAAGATTATTCTTAATATAATTAATAAGTTCGTATTTCAGAACATTCAACAGTCAAATAAAAACAAGAAGTTATAAAAAGAACTAAATTAACTTTATTAAATTAGCTAAATTTAGTTACTTAAATACTCACTGAAATTCTTAACGAAAAAAACTAGTATATTTATAATAGTAACTGTCACCTACAATTTCTTCCACACACGATTTATATACCTTCAAAAATCTACAAACACACTATTTAGCTGTGGTTTAAAAGTCAAAATTCATGTTGACTAATTTTCTTTCAGAAATTAATTGCATATTCTTTACCGTATGTTAATGTTCTGTTGTATTTCGGGGACTGATTTTGCATTGGAGGTAAGGATGGAGAAGCGGACATCTTCAGCATGTCAATACCTTCTTCTCCATTTTTTTTAATTCTTTGAAATTAAAAAAAGGTAATCATGCTTTTAGATCGATCAGACTTGTCCTTATACTAAAAGCTAAATTTGGAAACTATATCTTTGCAATTTCATGACGATTTTCAATTTTATTGCAACACGACCCAAGACCTGTCAAGCATGTTCAATTAATAAAAAATCATTCGAACCAATTCCACTGCAAAAAAAATCTCCCATTTCCTTCCCATTCTTCCACGTTTCATCTTACCCATCTCTTCAAACACCAAATCACCTAAAAATTTCCCGAAAACCTAGCCCCGCATTTTTATTTCCGACTCGAATAACATGAAAAAAACTCGAACGTCACAAAAAAAAGAACATCGAAATAAAATAGAACTATAGGGATAATCTCAAGTAAATCGAACTCTCTAGCGAGGGGTGGTCTTGTAGAACTCCGAGCCGGGTGTCAAAGCAAAAAGCTATCCTGGGTGTCGGAAGGGGATAGCAAACACTTTCCTAATGGTGTCAGGGAGGTCAAAATAGGGGCCTATCCTTAGTAATGAGGCCGGATCGTGTTACTAGAGGTCCTTTTGGTGTGACTTTGAGGAGGCCAAATAGACGGATATGTCAAGGGGGTGCCTCTTTTTGCCTTTTCGGCCTTTGTGACACTTGAGGAGACCGGGTTTGGTTCATCCACTTTAACTAGTCTTGTGTAGATAGGAGGACTTAACAAGGGCAATTTGGAGGTGCCGTGAGGGAGATTGTGTTTCAAGTTGTTGAAGGATTATCTTTAAAGGTGTTAATATAACCTTGGATGGGATAATTATAAACTCTATAACAAAGTATTATCAACTAAATTACCTATAATTTCTTTTTGGAACATTGTTTAAAATTCGTTTGCTTCAGCCCAGTATGCATAAAATAAAACTTTTACACGGTTTTGGTCTTTAAATTTTTTTTTTTTTTTTGCTTTGTGATATAAAAGATGCATCCTCTACATAATATTCTCTAACGTAGTATTGTAGAATAAAACTAAAAAAAAGCCTAGGTGGCACACATTAAACTTCGTACTCTACCCAAAACATTCAACATTCAAACATTCTCTAAAAATGTGAAAGAAATGTAAGTGCTTTATAAAAATATTATAACATCAACGAACATAAACCAAGCTATTATGAAATTACCATTGTTTTGGAATAAGTTTATAATCCATAAATAACTTATATTCCTTGGTGTCAAAAATTACTAGCTAAGTTTCTGCACGTCACACTTACTTTAGAATCTTAAAAAATAAGCTAGGTAGACAACTTCTTAGCTATCGCTAAAAATCTTATTCTTTGATGTTAATAGGCCGCAACACTTTAAAGGTGCGTTAAAAAAAAAGTTTAGCGGTATTGTTCCACTTTTTTTTATTTCTTGTCGACATCATAAGCGTAATTTGAAAAGCGTTGTGTTTTATAAAATATAAAACATTTAACTTCACAAATAACTGTTAAACGTTATTTAACATTTTCTAGAACTTTTTTTTCAACCGTTTCTAAAAAGTTACTTTAATATTATCACAAATATTTTCAGGGGTAAACTGTGTTTCAATTTTAGGTGTAAAAGCCTAATGAAATTTAAAAAAATACATGTAGTTATCATACGTTGAACTAAGTTAGAAAAGGAAACTGTCACCAAAATGCCTTTATCTAGTTTAATTAAATATAAATTTGATGTTTTAAAAAAAATTCTAAAACAAATTAACTTAAAACCGAAATAAATAATTAGTCTTGCTTATACTTGACATTATAAATATGTTCTTAAGGCAGTAACTTTGTATCTTTTAACTCTTCAACAATAACCGTATTCATCTATTATTAGGAAATCTATTTTTAAAATATCCATTGAACCATGAAAAGAAATTCCCCAATATTCTTTCGTTCTCTGAAAAAACAGCCGTTTGTTTTTGCTAGAATCCAGATGTTTTGTATAAACACTTTATTATTTACGTTTAACATATATTTATGTTCAAAGCTGTGAAAAGAACAAAACGTATAGGCTGACAAAATTTATAAATATTTAATAATATTGTAAAAGTTGAAATATAATAGATGGCAAAATTATTTTTCTAAATCACTCATATATAAATGAAAATGACCAGTTTACTTTTATACCGTATGAAACATTCATGGAAGGTAAATGATCAGATTGATAACTCAAAGGCTTTATGAAAAATGGTTTTTAATTTAATTATAAAAAAATTGCATTTACTGTAGCACGGTAATTAAAAATTTTAAAACAACTTTTGCATGTTAATTTTTATTTGTTCCAACATTCAGGTCAGAATATAATCATAAATTTCAATTTTAAAATTTTTTCATAGTTTTAGATGCTTTCCACGATACCCTATACTCTTTTTTTAGTTATGTACCATAAAAAACATTTTCACTAAGTAACTTTCAAGATAAAGTAACATCACTTTTTAAAAAAATCGTATTTTTTTATTCTTATTAATTGAACCCTAAAATATGCATCTTTATGCATTGAAAGATTTAGATATTTCAAAAAAATTCGGGAATACATGATATATATATATTATATATAATAATAAAATTAGAATTTTATATAAAATTATATTAAAAAATTAATAATAATTATATATTAATATAAAAAAATAATTAAAATGAAAGTATTCATAATTATATTGTAATTTTGTACCAGCCCCCCAGCTTGACCGACGTTTACTTGTGGGAAGTCCGAGAGATAATATGCAAAGAACTTAAATTGTTTGGAATGCAGCTTTGATATGTTTCACTAGAAATTCGAAATATATTTTAGCGGTCCGCCAGAAACGCAACCTCAAATAACATTCAAGCTAGGTGGCGCTGATTTACTAATACCAGCCATCTAGATTATAACAAATATTACGGTATATAAGCCAAAGCAACTTGGTCTTTACCTTCAGGTACCTTTTGGTAGACTCGGGTTGTAGTGATACAGGGTGTCCGTAAAAGAATGTCCTAGTTTTAATGGTATATTGCAGGAGTTTATTTTATACTAAATATAACAAATCATACATGATATTGAAGGAAAACTAACCTAGTTTTCCTACAAGTGCTCAATGTGTGGGCCTTTCCCTTTAGTTACACGGCACACATCCAAACGAAAATGCAGTTCTTCCCATACTGTCTGCAGCAAGTCCGGAGTAATGGAAGCAACAGCCTGTGCAATTCTACCTTACAAGGTTGGTAAATCGTGGGGTATGGGTGGAACGTAGACCCGAGTTATTCTTCCACATTACAATTACACTTCAACCACAATACTATTACAATTTGAAACTCGGACATTCTTTTACGGACACCCTGTATATTAGGCAACACTATAATTGAAACTATTATGAGAAAAAATAAAGTTCAGTAGGTTTCTAAAAATAACATGTCTTTAAAATATCTATTTGAGTTTTATTTATCAAACTGTCGGTTTCTTGCATAATTATGTCCATATTAATTCTCCTCTCCTACGCAACAATCTACGGTACACGCCATCGCATCCCATTTCAATATTCCATTAACCAGAAATCCAATCAGGAAACCAATCGATACCGGACCGATTAATTTTGTCACTTGATACAATAATTGTCGCCCGGCTGCATCC